>PVIY010043297.1:0-20410 GCA_004026745.1 Myrmecophaga tridactyla
TTGTGAATCTCTTCATATATTTATTGATCATTTGCATCTCCTCTATTTTGAATTGCCTGTTCACATCCTTTGCTCACCTTTCTATTAAGTTGTCCTTCACATACTATTTAATCACATACTCACCCCTCTGCAATCCACTGGATACATAAAGTACAAAAGAATATCACTCTTTAGGAACAAAGTGTGTGGATGAGGGCAGGCACTCTTAACATAAAGCACATGGTAAGCCCTGAAAGCATTTGCTGAATAAGCAAACAGCAGATGTACAGAATTTAGCCTGTTAAAACCGCAGCTAGAAGAGTAACAAAGAAATACAAATATTCGTTACTTGTTCTGTATATCATAAAAGCATCAGTTTGGCCCAAATTAATTGTTGGTTAAGATTAAAACAAAACCATGGTCTTGGCACTGAGCTTAAAAAATCTACCATGTAATGAAGGGCCAACGAGTCCGGTCCTAATTCACAGCTCTGGGCTACACATAAATAAAGGATCTCACAACCAAAGCATGTTGTACCCAGACTTGCCCACCAGTTGCTATTCAAATGGCACCTGCCATGTGCAAAAGGTTGCTAGGATGGCAAAGGACAGGAGAGGCCCACCTTTAGACACCCAAAAGCGTTTTTGTTCTTTGGGGGGGGGGATGTCTTTGCTCTTTACTCCAAGAGTTTTTGGTTTTTTTGGGGGGGTGTCTTTTTTTTGTTGGCCTTACCCAACCCCCTGTTTACTAAGGGAGGAGGAAGGCGTGGGGCTGAGCAGAAGGGAAGGTGTGTGTGTGGTGGGGGGGAGTTCAGATTCCTTAACTATTTAACTTTAGGCAAAACATCTGGTTATACCCACTATTTATCCCCATTATTTGTAATAGTTTTGTTTGGCTTATGTTTTAACTAGTCTCCTTATTAAATGCAAAAGTAATAGGATTAAAAAGTTCTAGGGGAGAGTACTATAATTAAAAAGGCACCAGTAGGATATGTTAAGCTGTAATTCCGGCCCTGCCATTATGTTTTCTTTCTTGTCTTTAAAATTTTTTGTACCCAATAAAAATAACTTTGAATTATTTAACTCTTTTTTAGTATTTCCTGTATTGGCCAGACAGTACTCAAAATCTCCAAGAAAATATTATGACTCAAAAGTTCTGGAGGAATAATGTCACAGATCACAAGATTTAGACACTCTCCCAAGAGTCTGGGCATGTCACACACACACACACACACACACACACACACACACACACACACACACTACACAGCCTGGTAAATGGACAGGCAACTTTCCAAAATGCATAAGTATTTTCTGACCTTTTAAAATTAAAAAATCTTCTTAATGGGAAAAAAAATACAGGACCTTTGATCAATCCATGAAATTATGATAATAAGAATCAGGCAAGAGGCAACAAAGCACAATTTGTAACACCTAGTTAAGAAGGCATGGAAAATACATAAATATGAAGTAGTAAACTTGGGAATGAAGATTGGAGGGTTTGTAATAAAGCCTTTCTTTTTAATTTCTATTATATAATACTAGATATATGCACAGGAATATGTGACATATATACAATTACATGGCAAAATACTAAAATGAATAAATCCATCTCTGATGAAAAGATTTTGTTTTTTGAGCCTAGTTAGTAAAAACTCATATTGTTCACCATTCCTAATTGCTATTGAGAACTAATGATGTGCTGGGAGTGAGGGGTGAGAGGAAACAGTGTAATTGTTAAATATTAAAGGGACTAGACTAGTAAATTACACCCATAAGCACACACACACACCACACTTCCTGAAATACAAATCTGCTTGAAAATATTCTAGGCATCAATGTTTGAAAAGAACTGATCAAGTAGGTTCAGCAGTAGGTGAATTCAAGCCATGCAGAGGCTGGTACAGAACATCCCCAGTAACTAAATCAACAGAGTCAAGAAAGTCTACTTTCCTTCTGGAGGCAGAAGCACAACATCGATGGCAAAATATGCTAATAAATGCCTGCCACCCCAGAGACCTGGGTTCGATTCCCAGCCCATGCAGTTCCCAAAAAAACAAAAAAGAATTTCCAACAAATGGTGCTGCAATAATAGGAGAGTTACATGGAAAAGGAATGAAATATGACCACAACCACAGACCATAAAAACACAAAACAAAAACACGCTAATACCTCCTTAATATATCCTTGATGACCTGAGGAGGTACAAAGGCCCAGAGAAACAGTGCTTCCGCAAGTTTGAGGGCACTAGGTTTTGGAGATTCAAGGGACCAACCATAAGACTGAAAACTTTACAAACTTTACAAAGAAGGAGGTTTTCTGCAACTGATTTGATTCTCTCCTAAGTTAGCCATGGTACCTTGAGAGAAAGGTAAGTTGGGCTTTAGGTACTTTCCACTATTACAGGGCTCAATGGAAAAAAAAAAAAAAACCACTCATGCTGGTATCCCTTCTTTATTTTTATTCAAGGCCACTTGTCACACCCACCACTCCTCCTCGGTTATGCATGGATGACCCCCATTAGCAGTTCTGCAAGGTAACCCCTTGGAAGCTCAATGGTTGACATTCCCACGGGTGGCACTTTCTGATGTGGGTGAGGAGAGGAGGATCCTAATTGGAGACATCACAGGGCACCACTTCAAAACGAAAGGCCTCCCCCAGGGTTCTGTGGCCCCTTCCAGCCTCTCGACGAAGGCCCAAAGTGCTGTCATGACCTCAGTATTGTGGCATTATTTCAACTAAGACCCCAAGGAGAAAGACTGGCACATTCCTGCACTCGGCTGATTGTAAGTCAACAACCATGCCCTTCACATGCCCCTTCACAAAGCAGAGAAACTGTCAAAAGAGTCCCCATTGCCCCACTCCTGAAAAGCCATTAACTCCAAAGGCTGGAGAAGGAAGGATAACCTGCAACCTGATGAATGCCACATCTCAGCGTGCCCAGACATTATTAGAAGCCTAAGTAGGGGGTACTTAGAGCAGCTGAGTGCTTGTAATTTACATACATTTTTGGATTCATAACTCCAGGACATCACTCTTACTCTCTTGACTTTTAACTGTGTCGGCAGTACTTCAGCTCATTCCTTTCTCATGCCCCTGGCAATACAGCCTCTGGCCGACCTCCCTCACGTGCCACGGGTAGCCAGCAAGCTTCCCCACGGGTCACCTGGAGCCCCAACTTCTGGCAACGCCCCCCTTCCCTAGCCCCCAGGAGCTGGCGTCCCTGCGAGAGCCGAGCGCGCAGCCCCGGGCGCTTCTGCCACCGCGGGCGCAGCCGGAGCGGCCACAGAAGGTTGGGTCGGGTCGGCGGCCCCGGGGCGACCGCAAGACAGACAGATCTAGGAGCCCGGGCGCCTCCTCTCCCGCAGGGATTGCGCCCCGGCGCCCTGAGGAGGCCCCGCAAGCCCGCCGTCGGGGAGAATGCTCTTCAACAGGCGTCCGGCGCGGGGACGCTGCCAGACTCGAGGCTCCCGCCGAGCGCCCGGGCGGCCGTCGCGGCGGAGAGGGGCGAGCTCCCTACGCCTCCTGGGCCGGATCCCACCTCTCCGCGGGACCGAGGAAGGGGGCGAGCCGAGCCTGCTGCCCCTGACGGCGGCCCTCAGCCGCAAATCCCGACCCGACCGGCCTCGCGACGCGCTGCAGCCCGCGCGCCCCCGCGGGGACGGCCGCCGTGCGCGCCCAGCGCGCAAACTTTCCCTGCTTCGGCTGCCCCTGCCTCTCCCTCCCGGGAGCCGTGCTGTCTCCGGAGCCCAAGAACTGTTCGTCCCTTCCCCTCCGCAACCAAAACCCACTGAAAATATGGCGCCCTCAAACGTCGTTTCTTGGTCCCCCTGGGATAGCGAAATGCCGGTATCCAGGTCCCCCCCGGCTCCCATTGGGCGCGAAATTTCTGCTCGTGGGGCCGGGAAAGGAGCGGACGCCGCTCGCCCAAGTGCGAGGCCAGCGGCGCTTAATCCAAAGCCTGCCCTCGCTCGGGGCTGCGCGCTGCCCCCGTCCCTCAGCGGCCAGCAGTTTGCCGGTGGCGAGATCTCCAAATAAAAGGGAGTTGAAGAATCGGCAGGTTTGAAAGTACGGGACCGGGGACGGCGCTAAGCCCTGGTGGGCTATCTTTGCCTCGAGGCTCGGTTGGAGACTTGTTTGGAAAGTGGCGCTGGAGTCGGGGTGGCCAGTGCTGGAATGAAGCCGCTCCGGCCGCTCCAATTCTCCCGGCGCGAGGACTGGGCTGGGGCCGAGGGGACACTCCATGCAGGCAGGACCGCTTTTGAAAGCCCAATTACCGGAAACCCAGAGGGAGCCCTGCAGAGGACCGGCTGTCCACAGCCAGGAATCCGCTCTCGGGCTCCGGCCGCAAGGCTGTTTGCAAACCGCTGTGTCCAGGTCGAGTGCAGTAAAACATACATGTGCGATAGACAGGTGCATTGATTTCATTTTATTTTTAATTTCCTGCAAAAATCCTTCCTAGAACATCAAACCTGGGAGCTCTGAGAGTTTTTTTTTTTTTTTTCCCTGCATCGGCATCACTCACGAGATGCAAAAGGAAGGAAAAAAACCACCCACATTTTCCTTCTGTAGAGGGAAGGGAAAAGACACGAGAAATTCATGCAACGAGCATGCAGCTGGAAGAAGAGGAAAACCCGAGCGATCCCTGCGCCTTACCGGGGGATGCATTTACTGTCTCATTGCAGAGCGCCTGCCCCGAAGTGCAGCCGGCGTTCCCCCCTCCCCGCGCGCCCGGGAACCGCTCTGCTCCCGCAGCCGCCTCAGCCGCTGCCGCCGCCGCTGGCTCCCGGCGCTGAATAACAGCCGAGGGCGAGCGCGAGCGCACGGCCCGCGAGCGCCCGAGAGCAGGAAGCGCGTCATCACTCAGGGACGGCGCGGCCTCGCGCGGCTCCGGTGCGGTCGCGGCGCTGCGCCGCGCCGGGGTTAGGCCGGCGGGGAGGCTCGTGGGCTCCTCCTGGGGCTTCCCTCCGGGACCCTGCGCTGGAAGAGTCCGTGAGGGAGGCGACGCACGCGTCGAGCTGTCGCGGGGTTGGGGGTTGGGGGTGCGTGGAAACTCCGCTCCTCGGAGTTAGGGCTCCCCTGTGTAAAGCGACTGAGGAAGAGGTGGGGGAGCGCGGCGTCTTGTGGGAGGGACCCCCTGGGCCACTAGCCTGGCCCTGAAGGCTGCGAGGTGTGGTTCCGAAGGGAGGCCCTCGGCGGGTGGTGGGATTTTGCTGCGACGCGGGGAGCAGGCACCGACGGCCCGGTTGCCCTTCTCGGCGTGTGTTGTGCACGCAGGCACCGAAATCCTGGCGGATCGGAGGCTCGTAGGGATTTACAGAACGGGGTGGGGGTAAGGGATGTGATCTATTAAAGTAATATGAAAATAGAAATTTTCTCTTTGCCTACCATCCTCTTGAATAAAGGCAAATGTATAGTTCTTAACGTTTACACCGTCGTTAGGAAATGTGCTAGGTTGATAGAGAATTATGTGAAGGTTATAAAGGGAGCTAAGAGAGAAATCACAGAACGCTACGTGCCATGTGATCCCATTTTTTTTTTTTTAAAAAAAACATGGCTTTTGGAGAGAGGCAGAAAAGACTGGAAGAATTAACACCAAAATGTTCTCAGTGGTAGTTGAATTGTGTGTGATTTTTCTTTTTCTGCTTAGTTCTGCCCTCTAATTTTTCTTTAAGGGATCCATTACTTTTTTAATTTCAAAAAAAAAATGTTTAATAAAAAAAAAGATAATGGAGGGCGTCACATAAATGGCCAGTATAGACCGATCTTCCCAAGAATTAGATAGCTAGTCTCTTCAGTTATTCATACGTTATACTGCAACGTTTTAGTATTTCTTATAACGTGAAACTGCTATGGCTATAAATTGGGAGAGTGAGCTGATTTTATAAATTGAAACTCCTGAAGTTCATTTGGACTTGGAAAATGATGGACATTCTTACAATAGCATGCCCTTATCCAAGTTGATGAATCGGATTCTTTTCCGACATAATAGATCTTTATAACCTTGGGATACAACTTTGTTATTTATTGCAGAAAATAGGCTTTGTAAATCAAAAAGCACAGCCAGAGAACCAATTATTTGGCAACGTAAGAAACTTGCATGCCACAGACTTTTCCTAGTTGAACAGGTAAAATGTTTCTGTTCACCACACATTTTAAAACATTCACCATTCTAACAGAATATTCGTGGTGGCAGCATACCACCTCAGGGAATGGTTAAAAAGTAAATCTTTATTGATTTCTGGAAGAGATTGGTAACAATCTCTTTAAATTAGTACCAACTAAATTGTCCGGTGGTTTCCTGACAAAGAAAGGTCATATTTTTATAGCCCAAATGCCAGTGTTTATTTAAAGGGAGAGGAAACAATGTTGCAACTAAATTTTTCACTTCCATTGAGTCCTTGGTTTACAGAACTCAGTGGTTTGCAATCAAGTATCCCAAAATCCGTCCCCATATTTCAAGACTTCCCATCACTTGGCTTACGCTCAATGAATCCCCATGCTTTCCCACTATCAACCAATACACATTCACTATTAGAAGGTAGATTCCATGAGAGCAAAGATCTTATATGCATCTCTGGTGCCTAGAAGTTGGAGTTCAACAAACACTTGTTTCGTGAAAATAGCTTATTTGTCCAGTGTCTGCTTGCTAGTTCCTGAGATACATTTCAAGTTACCTCTCTAGGATAATAGGAAATTTGATCGTCAGCCTAATCCTGAGATGCTAAGATCCTGTAGAAGTGTAGTTTAGGCTTAATTCATTAACTTGACTCTTCAAAATAGCAGTAACTCCTAGGACATTCAGAGCAGAGACATTAAGGCTCTGAATATCTGTGCATTATCAATTCAATTAACACTATTTTGTGACCCTCTGAGATCAATCAAACCCTTTTCCCCAGTGAAGAAGGACATGAATCCTAGAATAATTTGCTTTAATCCTGGCTTCTAACCAATTAAATTAAAATGAACACTTCAGTTAATTTGACAGTGCTCAGTTTCTCTTAACACTCTTGAGAACTCAAAGCTACTTACTGTTTCTTTAGGAACGCCAACTCCAACCTATTGGCTAGTAGCATATTTTTCAACAGTTTCCTCAACAGATGTCAAATTGACATTACCAGTAGCCTGTAATAGTTACTCTGAAATTAAGACTCCTCCCTTGCATCTGAAAAGATAGTTACGTCTCAAATTAGAATCAGGTATTAATAGTCACTATCTTTACTAGTCCTTATGATCACAATTTATTGTAGACCAGTAAAAACCTGATTTATTTTAACAAGATTACCAGCTTTTTCTCCACCCAATAAAATAACCATGGTAACAGTTACTTAGAGTATCTAGGACCTAAAGTAAAAGTCATTCCATCTAAGCAATTTTACCAAGCCTTCGTATTGTCCCACTTCATGCCAAGCAGATCATTAGAAATGGGAAGAATATATATATTGTGTGAATGAAGAGTGCAACATTTGGGGAAGTAAGACAAAGATAGCTTCCCAGTCACTTGTAATAAACACATCTGGAAGTACAACCCATTATTTCTCCACAAACTAGTGCTAAAGAGCCAGATGCTGAGAGAGTGCTCCCCTCCCCCCATTATACTATTTGCTTTAAACTCCTGACTTCCTGTTGCTCATGTATGTATCTGGGGTCACCTTTGCCAGTTTTTAACACCTGTGCAAAGCCACCTGTGTCCACATTGAGGCACAAAAGAAATCTCACCAGATATTTTATCTCACTTTTGTTGTTTATATGATCATATTTTGTACCATGTTAAAATATCTTCAAGGGCTTCCTTGATACAGTATTTCAATAGTTCATGATTTTCCCCCTTTCAATACTGTTTTTACCCACTCTTAAGAGCAAGGTAGGGATGGAGACCACATTTTCTAAAATTTGATTTCTGTAGCCTATTACTCAGAGCCAGATGTGAAAACAAGACACTCAGGCTTCTATTCTCATTTGACATCTTCAGATTTATAGAAATCTCTCCATCTCTTTTCTAATGATAAGATCTAAGAGAGAATATTACCTAATAATTACTGGAGGAAATATTACTTGAGTTTCTTTGCAGCATATAGCTGATAAGTTATTTTAATTTTATTTGAAAGGCAGGTATTTGACATTTTGCAAAATTAATATACTTTCTTTTATACCTGTCTCTAAGTATGGGAATCTCACCTCATACCTGACTCTTCAGAATGGAGAAATAGATGCAGGTGGAAATGCCTTTTTTAAAGAGGAAATTTTTCATATAGACTCAAGAACATTTCCTTTCATTGTACCCAACAGTGGACATGCTTGCAATTAAATATAATTTTCCTAGGGTAGATGAAACACTCTATGAAAGGTTCTTTAAATGTCTCTGAAGAAACATGCTGCCTAGAAGAAAACCCATCAATATTTTGCTAGATTAGATGTATCTTTGATCCAAATGAAATGGTTCATATAGATTGAGCAGTATGTAGGGCAGAATGTTTCTCTTTTGATTGCTTGCCCACTGATTTAAGAAGACATGTTTGGGGTTATCATACTGGGGTTAAAAATCTTTTTAAAATATTATTGTCATTGTGGATCCTCAAAACTTTTATTAAAGATGTATTTTTTTAGTCTCTTTGGTCATTTAGAATCTTTAAGAAATGTTAGTAATAATTATATTTTCAAGAAATGTTTTACAATACTAAGGTATTATAGAAAGACTTTTAAACTAAAAAAAAAACCACATTTTTTAAAATTTGTGATCCTAGCCAATTGTGCCTTTGTCACTAATATATCTTGAATAAGATTGCCCTCTTTGGCCCTGGAAATGCATTTATTAGAGGGGACAAAGAAAAAACTCGTTTAAAATATTTTGTTTAATGACCAAGCCAACTTCAATTTTAAAATAATTTATCTATTATCATATAGGAAAAATCATTCTAGGTTTACCCCTAATTGAATGGATTCATTCTAAACAAAATAAGATGATTATACAATGTCTAAGTTATTAATATTTTATTATGTAATTGAAGTGATTATAAATGTGGGCAGAAATTACTTAGATGTTTTTTATTTAACTTCAGGGAGTTGAGTGATACTTTGGGTCTACATCAAAATTTAAATATATTCACCCCTATTGTTACAAACATATTTCTTTAAATCTATTTAAGAAATACTTATTGAATTGCTGCCAGGATCCATTATAAGTATGACCCTCTCTAGCCCAATAGTGATGAAATCCATCTGAATGAAATAAAGTCCCTGCCTTTTAAGATTAGAGAGGTCACACCAGGTATTCAAATAGATTTTGTTGATAAGAGGTCTTTTAACATCTCCTTCCACCTTCTTGTCATTTCTCTCGGAGTTGCAAACTCCCGGGGTTTAACAGACATCAAGAAAATAAACCTTTTTCCTAACAGGATAGTCCTATGCACAGAGGAATTCTGTTGTTCATTTAGTGCTGTTTGCTGTTGCCCAGCAATGAAAAGAAGGTGACTTAGGATGGCCCAGAACCTTTAAGGTTAACTACATTGCAAGAGTTCTTATGAACTGGACCATACATTATTTGTCTCGCCATTTTGAACGTACCTTTTTTTCCTTCCAGTACCACTTCCTGGAGCACCATCAATTTAGGACATTTTGGTGGTTCTCAGTTTGCTTCAAAAGGTAATTACAGGACAGGCCATGGTGACTCAGCAGGCAGAGTTCTCGTCTGCCATGCCTGAGACCTGGGTTCGATTCCCGGTGCCTGCCCATGCAAAAAAAAAAGGGGGGGGGGAGGTAATTACATTGAAATTTGACAGACCTGGGCATTTTCAAATTACCCTTTATTTTTACAAACAGAATTGTCAGTCTTAGTCAGAACCACCTTTGCAAAAACTGTAAAGTTGGCAAGATAAAGAGCCATACAAAAAGTAAGGCGAAATTGGGAGGTGAATGGGGAGAGAAAGAAAAAAGAACTGAATTTAGATGATTTTTAATTCATGGGCTCTTTACATTTATCCTTTAAACATTTGCCCAATGCATTCTGAAATGCAAGAAAACAAAGCAAAAACCTCCAGCACCAGCTAAATTAGCTTTTTTTTTCCTACCAAAAATAAAATAGAAATAATGGGCTAGCATTTCACTTGTCCTACATCAGAGAGATTATCTGCAAAAACATCATTTTGTCTTCTATGAAATTAAAAGGCTTTTAAGTCTTTCAAATGTATTCGTATGTTTCAGAACCACAAGGCTACTACTCTCAAAAAATAGGGCTCTTTACAATAATCAGTGGAATGAAGTAGTTAATATCACTTAGTTCTCTAATTCCACTTCATTCTATTCTAATTTTAGTATAATGGATTCTGACTACTACAGTACCTAAGTACAGACTACCCAACCTAAACTTTCTACACTCTCTAGCTTTAGCCTGACTCCTGACTGATGAATCTCTTAGCTATCTATATAAATTGACACAGCTAAATAAATTTCTGAGTGGACCAGATAAAGAGTCAAAATAAAAGAATTGATCATTCTGAGATTCTGTAACTCAGAGTTAAGAATGAACAAATAATTATGAATACTGGATCATTATACAGATGCTTTTCTTACTTCCTCATATATTGTAAAATAGCCCAAAGGAAATACCTGCAATTACTGAATTGTAACCCAGCTGCCTTTGATCTTTGATAATGATGGCATAGCTATATAACTTTTATCTTGTAACTGACCCCTCTAATACCCCCTTATCCTGTTTTACAACTTTAGAGTCTTATGATCCCAAAGACAGCCCCTAATGTTTATTAATGAAGGGACTTGAATCAGCCCAAAACAAACCCTCCCCGATTCCTAAACTATTTTTCTAGACAAAGCATGTAATCAATATGTGTATGTTCAATAATTAGACCATCTCTAACTGTTGTCATCTCAAGAGCCATTATACTCATTATCCTAAAGCCTGCCCATCCTTTGACCTTATCAAACTATTGGAGTTATTGTAGTTTGTGGAGACAGATTTTAGGCTGATTGGCTATTTGGCCTCCTGCTTCCCACTTAGCAATAAACGTTTTCTCTCTTTGAAACTCAGGTGTCATAGACAGCTGTTATGCACATCAGGCAGAGAAACTTGCGTTTGATTGGCATCAGTTCCTTCTTTTTATGCCTAGAAACAGAAGTAAAGCATTACCATGGATGGAAAATAAAGAGGCTAGGTCAGGCATTTAGTGAATTGACATTAAACCCTATCATTTAGGAGCAGACAAGTTGTCTGACTTTTCTTTCTGTCCCCTAGGACTCCAACACCCATAGCAGCAGGTGCTGAAGATATGTTTATTAAATAAAGTTTTCTACTGTCATTTAGATAAATTAACTCTGTTTCAGCTGAATGTGGCCCACAGATGTCCAGGATGCAACCAATAGATGACTTTGGCATTGGGAGGAATAAAACCAAAAATAGTTCTGTAAAACTAATTTCTCTCCTTTTGTAATGTCCCTATCTCCTCTTCAAAAAATGTGCTGAATAGTTTCTTTTCCATACCTGTCCCCTAGTCACCTAGTGCCTCTCTTTTGCCACTTTCTTGGGTATGTAACAAAAGTGATATCCAAGGATATTTTCTTGGGTATCCTTTCAGATATTATTCCATATGTATACAAACATAGACATATATGTTCATTCTTCCATAAATGGTAGCATACTGTTCTGCTCCTTGTTTTTTTGTCATTTCTTTGCCCATAGAATTTTCTTTCTCACAGGATTTTTTATTTTAATGCATTATTATGAAAAGTTTCAAACATGTAACAAAAAGAGAGAGAATTGTATAATGAACCCCAGGCGTCCAATTACTCAACTGCAATAATCTCAGCATAGTGCCACTCTTTGTGTATGCTTAATTTGTGTGTGCATATTTTAAAACAAATCTCAGACACTGTATCGTTTCACCCCTACTTGAGAAGTACTCTGTACTCTCTAAATCATATAGAGGACATTTTCTTATATAAGCACAATGCCATTATCACATCTAATAAAACTAATTCCTTGGTATCATCTTGTACCCAGTCCACATTCAAACTTCCCTAATTGTCTCAAAAATGCCAAACATTAGACTTGTCTTTTTGTATGTGTTTCTTAAGTCTCTTTTATCAAGACATCTAGAGCAGTCCATCTTTATTTTGTTCTGTGACACTGACATGAAGAAAACTACTCGGTTGTCCTTTAGAATATTCCAGTTTCTAGATCTATCTGTTGCTTCTTTGTGCTGTTGTTTAACTCGGTACTCTATCCCCCTGTTTCCACTAAACTGAGAGTTGGTTCTACTGGCTTAATTCGGTTCAAGTATAACTTCTAGGCAAGCATACTTCAAGAACGTTGCATCAGAAGAAAGGTTTATTTTGCCCAGAACCTAAATTATCTGTAGCACATATTCTAACTCAACCTGTCTGAATAGATCATTTAAACAATCCAAACACAGGGAGCCCAGAATAAGAATAAGGGCCTTTAATCCTGTATAGCTTAATGTAATGCTTGGATAAATCCCAGAGTATTAATTAAGCAGATAATCCAAAAGTATTGGCAAGGTCCCTTGAGGGATGGGAGAAAAAGTATGGAACTATTCAACTTTACCACTGGGGAAACCCCTGTGTCAAACATTGGGGACATCCAAATCAATAGGCCAAGCCCTTGAGCTTGAGGCTTGCTTTTGTGAAGTTTATGTATGTAGCAGAGAAGTTTAGTCTAATTCCATGCACTAGGGTAACTTTCCAGAAACCTACAATCTCCAGATGGGTCCCTGGACCAGATAAGTCCTGAAATGCAGAGGGCCCAGCTTTTCTAGAACGTCAACTAGTTCCATCGCCCTATCCCATATTACCGACAACCTCTTCCAACATGAAAAAGCTGGAATGGGCATAGCCCAAATACCCTAGAGAGTGGGAGAAGAATCACAGGTGATGGTGGAGTGGTACAGAGAAGGTAGGCTTTAACAAATGAGGATGAGTGCTGAATCATTATATTGCTATTTCCTTTAGTCTCTAGTATCTTAGATCAGCTAACAGTAAAAACCTAAAATTGTGAATTGTAACCCATACCAAACTCTGAAATCTGTTCTACAACTAATTGTTGTGATGTGCTTTGAAATTTATTGCTTTTTTGTATCAATGTGTTATTTTTCACAAAAAAGTCAATTGTGATGATTTTAAAAAGTTCTGTAATAAAAAAAAACTGCAAAAAAAAAAAGGACTTTGCATGACATCAGGAAGTATAATGTCAAGTTGTCCCCCTTTAAATGGTGCTGAGATTGATCAGGGAGTTGAGGAGACCTGATCCCTCTTTTGTAAAGCTTTTCATCAAGTGGTTTCATCCATTAATGATTGTACCCAAATCAGTGATTCATTAGCAGATGCAAAAAGGGATTGTAATTCTAGCATTAATTCACACTTAACAGCTCAAAATTCCACTGTTACCTTGGAGTCCGATTCCAAATTTATCTGTCTCATTCACTTAAATAGCTGACTAGTGTAGTATTGGGGTGTCGATATTTAGTTAGCCAGTCTTTTATCAATGGATTTTGGGGTTGTTTCCATCTCTTGCTAGGATTTATTTGCTTTTTGTCTGTCTCCATTCACCTGGACTAGCCTGTTATGTCCCTACTGCCTAACACAGTGCCTGACACATAGCATAAGCTTATGAATATCTATTGAATGAATGCACAGTATCCCTGTTTTCATCCCTCAGTCAACCCAATATATAAGGGGCTTTATATATCATAGCCCCTTAATCTTCCCAAAACATCATTTTTTACTTTTTACTCCCTGTTAAACAGTTTTAGGTGATTTCCTACTCGTCTGCAGAATAAGACCTGAACCCTTTACAAACTGAATAACCTGATAAACCTGTAACACTGTTGTCAATTGTTCCTAATTATGAACCCTTCACTCTAGACACATTGGCCTTCTCCCTGGGAGAGAGCCAGCATGGTGCTGCAGTTAAGCATTCATGCTAGGGAGCCAGTCTGCCTGGGTTTAAATCCCAGCTCTGTTACTTACTGTATTGTGTAACCTGGGGCAAGTTATGTGACCTCAGCTGTACAGTGACATAACAATGGTGTTTTTGTAAGGATTAAATGAGTTACTATATTTCAAGTGTTTAGAAAGATGCTTGGCATTTAGTAGTGCTCCATCCACATTAGTTATCACTCCGCGTGTGACCCCCTCCCCCACCGGAGAGTCCCTTCTCTCTTCTTACTGAAATTCTCTCCATTCCATAAGGAGCAGCAGGAATCCTATATCTTCCCTAAAGCCTCTCTCTCAAAACCCAGCACATGGGATCTTACCTGTGTCTGAACGTCTTTAATCCAGCATAGTCTATATGGCACACTAAGCACTAATCAGCTGTATGATATCTAATCTTATATAAGCTGATCATGCGCCTTGAGAAAGGGACTGGACCCTATAGTCCTTAGTATCACCAGCCTATAACATTCCGCCTTAGTCATGGTAAATGAGCAACAAAAGAGAGGAGTACATGGGGTGCGAGGGTAGTTCAGTGGTAGAATTCTCACCTGCCATGCAGGAGACCCGGGTTCGATTCCCTTCCATGTACTTCCCACAAACAAAAAACCAACCAAACAAAAAAATCATCAGATGGTGCTGCAATAACGGGATACTTACATGGAAAAAGAACGAAATGTGGCCCCGGGCATAAAACATACAAAAGAAAAAAGAGGGGGGACAATAAATCCAAGAGAACAATATATTGCTCCTAGGATCACATATTTGTTTTTCTATTTGTTTTTGGTAAAGAAGAAGCGATAGGAAAATGCACTCTCACGTAAGGAAGAGTAATGAAAAACCTTACAGAAAGCCACATATCAGGCCATGGATGGACTTTAGAGATGGTAGATATCAACCTTCTTGAGTAACAGAAGGGAAAAGTGAACCCCGAATTATCCAAAGTCAGTGAGTGAGTGGCAGTACTGGGATTGGAACTCAGAGTCCAGTTTGTGGCTCTGTCCATACACCAACTAAAAGTTTTTAAGCATGGGTTTAGCTCTCACTGTAACCAACTGTAGGCTTCTCTGCACAAAAGAAGCAACAATATGTGACACTGTTTCATTGACAGTCTCATTGAAAATATTCTGCATCTTTTCCCACTGAAGTATTCATTACTGGCCAGAGGACATCTTTGTCCAGGCCGCTTACACTGTCATCCTAGCTACAGAGGCATTAACCAATGCCAAAGAATGACATACAAGGAAAAGATGCTCATTTTGTCATAAGGAGGTCTTCACTTTGAGCCTCAAAATAATGTGAGTAGTTCTACCTCTCCCATAACTCTTTTTAAAAAATCAGTCATTATTTCTGCTTGTCAAATTTGCCTTACATTTGTAAAAACCCAGCATTTCATATAAGTGCCACGTAAGCATCAGTGTGTGAAAGAATATACTTGGCAGTAAACATCGTCTTTCCTAAAAAGGCTCACTGACATCTTAGAATTCTTTGAAATGGAGTATTTATAATAAAATTCATGGAAATATATCATCACAAGAATTAGCACTAAGGAGGCTCCCCAAATTCCTCTAAATTCCATCTAAATGAAGATTGAGAACCTTTCGTTTCAAAAGCCTTTTTGTGTGTTTGTTTTTAATGTTTAAGAAGTCTTTTAAAAGACCATTCAGAAAGCAGTTGATATTGTCACTTTTGGTGGGGGGGAACCTGCGGTTATATAACACTCTAAATATAATCTGTTGGTGATTTTTCCCCTTTGCATGACAGAGCCCATTCATATTAAGTCAAGAAATATTCTCACCCAATCTGAAATTAATTATAGAGTTATTTCCCTTTGCAGAATGCTGAAAAGAAGGAAACGATCTTCTCCAAGGAGGAAACCTCGAGGGAGATGAGTATTCCTAGAATTGTGATCAGGTGAAGCAAGGAACAACTTCATGACGGAGGGGCAGGAGACAGGGAGAATTTCTAAGCATCAGACTTTTCTCAGAAGGATGTCTCTCACCTGAAGCAGAGACTTTCAAACCTTGACTCACTGAACTGCTCACTCAAATACCTAAGCCCTGCTCCAAAATATCTAGGTTTACTAAGTCTCTTCTTTGAAAAGCATCCCAGGTGACAGTGATGTAACCAGTTCAGAGACCCCATTCGGTAAAACCCTGTCATAACAAGCCCTGAGTGTTCAAGGCTCACGGCTTGCCTACTGGATATTGCCTAGTACAGTGAATTCATGATAACACCATTTAGGTCTGAAATGTTTTCCTCAATAATTACAAAACCCAATGTTTGCACGGCACTGTGAAAATGTATGCATTTGCCCGATACTCTTAACGCACATTCGGTCAAAGAGAGTCCCGGGTTGGACGGCGAGCATCAGTGCAGCGTGCCCAGAGGCTGGTCCATACTGAACACTGCTCCACGTGCCGTTCCGGGTTAGGTGTGTTCTGCAACGACTGCTTTATACTCCACCATGCCCCCCACCCCCCGCAGTCACTGTTGTGCTCTGGAGGAGCTTTAACCCCTGATGGCTGACAAAATGCACCAGTGACCGTCCAGGACCTCCATCACAGAGGAGCAGAGGTGGAACCAACGTGGGTTGTAAGAACCCACGCCATACAGGGACTCACCGACTCCCAGGAAGTCGGTGAGGAAATGGAGGGTAAAGAGCAGGGGCTATGAGGGACTGGTGAAGGGACACTTCCTGAAGGATGACGAGCATTGAGGGGTATAGCAGCCAGGGTGGTTGACCCCGCAGGAGACGAGGAGGAGAGGCCTGAGACCTCAGGGGAGATCGGAGGAGAGGTGAGGGGCGGCCGCCAGTGTGTGGGGTTGGGGACATTTTCACTGGGACTCTGCGATAACTTACTCAGCACGGAGTTAGCAAGGCAGACTCACCCCACCCTACTGTCATTGTCCCACAAAAAAGATTAATCCTGTATTTGTTTTCGAGCTGGATAATAAACCATTTATGAAGGAAGAACCTCCAAAAAAGCAAAGACCTATGTGCGTATTTGTGTGTGTGTGTGAGCACATGTGCTACCCCATGCTCTCTGAGAGCGGGAAACAGGCAGCCACTGAAGGAACTCTGGAGAAAAGCAGAATGGCACGAGGGGAACGGGTACTTGTGACTAAATGTGGAGGAGTGCCGGAGAGAAAAACTGCCCAGGATGGAATATTTTTTGTTTGATTCTAGAATATATTAAAGAGCTCAGTTTCCAAGGAAATGCAAAAAACCAGAAGAATCACTAGAATGTCCCATAGCGAAGAATAGGGAGAGAGTCCCAGGCCAGAAGTGTTAAAGGGCAGAACACAGAGACTGGACCTTGAAGCAGGAGATGCAGGGTTTGGGCTCAGGATGAAGCCAAGCCCTGACTCTACCTGAGTGACCTGGGGTGGGGCAAATGTCGGATGGAATGGGACCTTCCATTCCCCATGCCTTCCCCATCTTCAAGCCCTCCGTGCTTACAATGGTAGCTAGGACAGCACAGATGCTGAGCAAATGTCTGAATGACTCAAGGAATAACGAGGTAGTATCCAGAGACACTGCCCTTCTGTGCCCCCACAATCCTACAGGCTCTTCCCCTTACTGATTTGAAGAAGTAAAGTAAATGGATGCGGGAACTGAGCTATAAGCTCTGGGAGGAAAGGAAACCCCGAGCAGGACGGTGAGTGCTGTTACAGGCTATGGTCAGGCCCCACCCAGGCCCTGCCAGAGGCTGGGTGCCACCGCGGCGGTCTGCACTGATCCTGGTGGTTACGCGCCCACATGTTCTTTGTTGTTTCTTGGGGGGAAAAGACTCGGAAAACATTTCTCGTTTCCACAAAATGAGTGTGGCTGGAACTGCCCATTCCTTCAGAAGAGATGGCAGCCTCCCACATGGCCACAGACAGACAGACAGATGAGTGATGAAACGTGAAATGACTTACAAGCTGAGGGGAGCCTTTCCAGTCCCTGTCTTGACTGGGCCCATTTTGAAGATTAAGACCAAAGATATTGGGCGGCTGCCGTGGCTCAGCAGGCAGAGCTCCGACCTGCCGTGCTGGAGGTCTGGAGTTCGATCCCTGGTGCCTCCTGCCCATATGCAAATTAAAAAAAAAAAAAAAAGACCAAAGATATTTGCTTGCATTGAATTATTCTGCTATTGAAGTTCTATTTGGGGATGGGAGGTGGGTCCTGTTTTCTCTAGTCAAGACTGCCCTGTCAGGAGTAGTCCTATCCAAAGGAGGCAATTTATGGGGGAGAATAAAAGTGGATATGGAATTCCGGAAACATAAATTGTACTTGCAGTTGCAGGGAAGAGATTTGTCTCTTCACTTAATATCAGAGTATTCTCATTTGTAAATCGAGCAGGTTGAGTCAAATAATCCATAATTCTACTTCTAGCTTTCTGTCATTTCTCTATGCATCTATAAAACACAGTCTCCATGACACCCACGTGACACTTGTAATTAACTGTCTCGTGCTGTGGTTAATGCACATGCTTTACTCCCTCCACTAGATCATAAACCCCATAATGGCTGAAACACATCTCATACTTTACAGTGGACGCTGCCGGCCCCCTGATCCCGGGAGAATTGGTTTGGTGGCTGCTGGATGTCATCTGAGTTCCTCTCCACCTTCCTGGGTGTGAAGGAAGTGGGGGCGGGGGGGGCGGGACATATCCAGAGGCAGGATGGTGATGTTGGGGGAGGCCAGTAATTAGGGCCATGGTGGGGCACTCTTAAGAGTTATCCCAGCACTGAAGCTTCCCTTGGGATCAACTGAGGTCTTTTCGTGACAGCTTCACATTTCAAACTCTCCTCTGCTTATCCTGCAGCCCTTACTCCCACACAGGTGTGGTTCCTGAGAGCATTCCCAGCCAGCCTCCTGCACGCAGATCTGAAGTCTCCGTTTTCTAGGGATTATAAGTACATGCAAACCTTTGTGTTTCTTCCCACATCCCACTCCCCATGTGCAAGGTGGGCTAAAATGAAGTGCAGTCTAGAGGGAATGCAAGAAGGTGGGAGAGAAACCAATGCTGGGAGAAGCCCTGCTCTTTGTTTCCGCAAATACTGAAGCTAACAGTGTTTTTCTCAGAGCCCATGCTTCACTAGTAAAGCAAGAACAGGAAATGCTCTCCATTGCTATGGCACCACATGTGTTTGGTTCCTGCTATTTCTTTTCATGGGTATGTTTAATTCTAGGCAGCAGCTAGCGTAGAGGCACCAGGTCTTACGTAACTTAACTAATTTCAGCAGCATATTTAAATACTGGCAGGTCTTCTTGTTCTCCTGAAGCCAGAGAAAAACCTTGGTTTTCAAGCTGCTTCCTCTGTCGAATGAAAACCTGGGATGAAACTGCTCACACGGTGATAGTGTGGGATCCATCAGTATCATGGTGTCAGGTGTTCAACAGAGCTTGCCGTTCCCTCCGTAATAAAGGGAAATTTTGCTTTTAAGAAATCCCTAGCTTCCCACGTGTTCTAACGCATTTACTTTGGTGTTGCTCTTATGGAAGTGTTGCACCATTTTAACTTGATTAATTCAGAATCAGCACACACACACACACACAACTATTGCAGGCAAATAGTAAGGGTTTGTTTTCAGACCACCACAATAAAGCAAGTATCACAATAAAGCAAGTCACACGAATTTTTTGGTTTCCCAGTGCATATGCAACTTATGTTGACATTATACTGTAGTCTGTTAAGTGTGCAATAGCATTATGGCTTGAAAAAAAACAGTGTTCACACCTTAATTAAGACAGACACACAAAAATGAGACACAAAGTGAGCATGTGCTGTTGGAAAAATGGAACCCATAGACTTGCTCAACAGAGGGTTGCCACAAACCTGTATTTTGTAAAAAACACAATATCTGTGAAGCACAGTAAAGCAAAGTGCAATAAAACAAGGGATGCCTGTATATCCTCTTGTGCTAACATAAACCTTTCAAATGAACGGTTACTTTTATTATGCAATATCGTTTGCTTTCCTCTGTACGCTTTCCTTCAATAATCAGTAATATCTGTGCCCCATTTCTTTTGCTCACTTTTGTGGGTCAGGAACTCAGACATTTGATATGATTTATAGAAGCCCAGTTCTTTGAAATGATAAGGCAATGAACTGCAGACTTGGGGCATATTTAAATAATTCAAACATTGTCTGAAACTGTGTGGTTCCAAGAGGAAAGAAGAACAGCCGACAGCAGAAAATTTCCTGCTGGACTGCTGCCAAAGAATAGCTGGCCATCCTGGGGAGGTCCACCGTTATGGGACTTCAGTGTTTGTAAATGTAATAAACGACTCACATCTGCTTATGATATTATAGAAGTCGATGCTTAAAGTACTTTTTGCATAAAGCACATGGTTTATTTTAAAAATCAATACTTTCTGTTTCTAGCATCTGACAGGGTACACAGGGGAAACACTACACCTGTAATTACCCTCTAAAGTAAAGGCCACAACTATTCACATCCTGCTTGCCCTTTGAGTC
>PVIY010043298.1:0-20410 GCA_004026745.1 Myrmecophaga tridactyla
TAAAGGTAGAATAGTCTCGATTCAATATTGTGTGTTTGAAACTGTAATGAGATTATCTGCCTGGTTGATGTGATTTAGTCAAGAGTGGTTGTTAAGTTGGATTAAGGGATGACATGTCTCCACCCATTTAAGTGGGTCTTGATTAGTTTCTGAAGTCCTATAAAAGAGGAAACATTTTGGAGAAAGAGATTCAGAGAGACTCAGAGAGAGCAGAACAATGTAGCCATGAGATTCAGAGAGAGTGACACTATGAAGCAGAGAGTCCACCAGCCAGCGACCTTTGGAGATAAAGAAGGAAGACGCCTCCCGGGGAGCTTCTTGAAACCAGAAGCCAGGAGAGAAAGTTAGCAGATGATGCCGTATTCACCATGTGCCCTTCCAGCCGAGAGAGAAGCCCTGACTGTGTTCGCCAAGCGCCTTCTCACTTGAGAGAGAAACCCTGAACTTCATCGGCCTTGTTGAACCAAGGTATCTTTTCCTGGATGCCTTTGATTGAACTTTTCTATAAACTTGTTTTAATTCTTGGCCTTAGAACTGTAAACTAGCAACTCATTAAATTCCCCTTGTTAAAAGCCGTTCCGTTTCTGGTATATTGCATTCCGGCAGCTAGCAGACTAGAACACCAGCAATCCCACTACTAGGTTCATACCAAAAATAATTGAAAGCAGGGATTTGGACATATATCTGCACAGAGTTGTTCATAGCAACATTATTCACAATTGCCAAAAGATGGATGTACCCCAAATGCTGATCAACCAATTAATGGATAAACAAAATGCAGCATGTACATACAGCGGGATATTTTTCAGCCATAAAGATGAATGAAGTCCTGATACATTCAACATGGGTGAACAACACGATGAACCTTGGCAACATTATCTTGAGTGAAATAAGCCAGACACAAAAGGAAAGATATTGTATGATCTTACTGATTTAAAATGACTAGAATAAGCAAACTTATAGAGTCAGAATCTGGAGTCTAAGTTATCAGAGGACTCGATGGGGATAGGGAATGGGAAGCTAAGGCTTAAAATGTAAAGCATTCTTATTTAGAATGATGGAAATGTTTCAGTATTTGATGGTAGTGATGGTAGCACAATGTTGTGAACACAATTAACAAAGCACTGAAATATATATCTGAATATGATTAAAAGAAGAAATGTGAGGTTGTATATATAGTAACAGAATAAATTATTAAAAAATAATCCATGGAACTATACTACATAGGCAGTGAATCCTCAGTTAAATCATGGACTTTAATTAATAGTGCAATTATAAAATATGCTAACATCAATTGTAAACACCAATGCAAGGTGTTAAAGTGGTGTATAGGAATCCTGTACTTTATGCATGATTGTTCTGTAAATCCACAACTTCTCTAATAAAAAAAAGAAACAGATATATCTCTGGATACCTGGTTTTTAACTTCTCTGATGAAAATCACTTCTGTAAAGATCTATTTCTCTTACATCTGCAAACATTATCTCTCCTTCTCAGACTTGTCTACTGCCTCCTAGTTGCCTTGATCTATAAATGGAATGACAAGATTGGCAGTAGGAAGTTGGCCTGCATTTACTCTCAAGAAAAGTTGCCAGTAGTGAAGTTCTCCCTGTTTTGCTTTCTACCCCTTTTTCTTCTCCTTAGCCACTTCTCTTCTCTCGTCTAATGTCTATTTTCAGAAAATGACACGATCCTGTTCAAAGCAATGCAATTTATATCCAGGAAAAGGAGTGTAGGTCAAAAGCCAAAATTAAGCAGAATTGTGTTAGACTGTAAAAGAGAGCAAGGGGAAAGATCATTAATGAAGGAGGTGGAGAAGAAGGACACGGTATTATTGAATGAAGTGAATTTGATATAAAGAATATATTTTTGGCTGTTTGCTTTGGTTACTTTCAAATTATTATAGGTTCATGCCGGATAAGTTGTCACATACTTTTGTAAGACTCATTTGGAAAAGTACCACATTCTGTCTCATAGAATTGCTTCACTGAGAAATAGTATGATGTAAAGGCTTAGATGACAGACTTTGGAGTCTCAAACCTGGATCCCTGAATTTTTCTAAGGTCACATAACTTGTTACATCAGAGCATGCTACCTGGTATGTATTCAAAATATTTATTCAATGGTTTCTTTATATACTTTAGAGTTTACAAGGCTCATATACTTTCCAAATAATTTTGCAAGACAGAAGGGAAAATAAGTGATGCCATTGCTCCCATAAGAAAGATGTGAACACAAAGGCACTATGAAGATTTTTTAATTGCTTAGGGCCACAAAGCAGGATTGGGACTTGGAATCCATATCTCCTAATTTCTACACTACTGTTCTTTCCACACTACACTTTATCAGCAGACTGGGTAAAATGTGTGAATGGGTCTATTTAATTCCACACCAGTAAAATGAAGGTTTTGAGTACATGCACCTGCAAATTGGTTTGTAATTTTTGTTACAGGAAAAAAAAATGTGTCTTTAACAACACTTTCCACAGAACTGAATTGTAGGATCAAATCAGCAATTAGAAAGCCAGCTTAATTAGACATATTCTGATTCACTTCCACTTGGAATGAATTAAAGGGATCAAACCAAAATAATCCTCTGACAATAGTGGAAAGATATGCAACATAAATTCTTTAATATAAGGAAGTATGCAAAGAGCGTCTTGTAGAATATAAAATCCTTCCCAATTTTTAAGATGGGAAATGTCATCAGAGAAGCAAATCTATAAAAAAAAGAATTATATAGAGAGTCTGAAGAGAAAAATAAAATTACTGAAATAAAAAACTTATAGATATTTTTAATAGCAGATTGGACGCAGAAGAAAGGTTAAATGAACTGGATAATAAATTAGGAAATACCAGAAACAAAGACATAAAAAAACAGATGAAAAATGTAGAAAAAACTAAGGTCTCACATATACAAAACTAGAGACCCAATTGGAGAAAAAGAGGGAGACAAGAGAAAAGGAAAGTTTGAAGAAATACTGACTAAGAATTTTTCAAAACTTACAAAAGGCAGCAAGCCACAAAAATTGAAGAAGTTCTAGAAACATCAAGAAGAATCAATATGAAAAATTTGGTTAACATTTCATACATACTTCAGAGTAAACTACTGAAAATCCAAAGCCAAAGAGAAAATCTGAAAAGTAGTCAAAGAGAAAAAGACATATTACCTTCAAAGGAACAGTAAGACCGATGACTGATCTTTTAAAAAAAATTATTGAGGTTTAATTGAAGTACAATAAATTGTGCATATTTAAAATGTACAATTTGATCAGCTTTTTAATTTTTTAAAATATATTTATTGAGAAATCTTCACACACATACAGGCCATTCATAGTATACAATCAGTGACTCACAATATCATCACATAGTTGAGTATTCATCAGCATGATCATTTTTAGAACATTTGCATCACTCTAGAAAAAAAAGGAAAAAACTCATAAATCCCATATCCCTTCTCCTCCCTCTCATTGACAATTAGTATTTCAATCTACCCAATTTTTTTACCTTCTATCAGCCCCTATTATTTATTTTTTCTCCTTATTTTTTATTCATCTGTCCATACTCTGTATAAAAGGGAATTGGACACAAGGTTTTCACAATCACACAGTTAAATTGTAAAAGCTATGTAGTTATAAAATCATCTTCAAGAATCTCTGCTACTACAACACAGTTCAGCAGTTTCAGGTACTTCCCTCTAGCCACTCCAATATACCATAAACATAAAAGGAATATCTTTATAATATATAAGAATAACCTCCAGGATAACCTTTCAACTCTGTTTGAAATCTCCCAGCCACAGAAACTTTAATTAGTCTCATTTATCTCTTCCTCATTTTGATCGAGAAGGCTTTCTCAATCCCTTGATGCCAGGTCTCAGCTCATCCTGGGAGTCCTGTCTCATGTTGCCAGGGAGATTTACCCCCTGGGAGTTATGTCACATCTAAGGTGAAGGGCAGTGAGTTCACCTGATGAGTTGGCTTTGAAAGAGAGGCCACGTCTGAGCAACAAAAGAGGTTCTTTGGGGGTGACTCTTAGGCATAATTATAAGTATGTTTAGCTTCTCCTTTGCAAGAATAAGTTTCATGGGGGCGAACCCCATGATTGAGGGCTCAGTCTGTTGCATTGGTTGTCCCAACTGCTTGGGAGAATATCAGGAATTCCTCAAATAGGGAAGTTTAATATTTCCTCCTTACTCCCCAGTCTCAGGTGTCATACAAATCTCCAAAATTTCAGAGAACAACAAGTTATACACAAATAGTTCAGTACATCAGAATTTAGAAATAATAGTCACTATTCCTGAATATATGTGACTGTTGTAAGAGCTTATAATCTAGGACCCTTTACAATAGACCCCAGCCTGTTAACCCATGCTCTTGACTTCAGTTCTTCAAGTTTGTATATTATAGTTAGCCCATACGAGTGAGACATGATAATAAATGTTTTTTTATTTCTGCCATTTCAATTAACATACTGTCCTTAAGTTTCATTCACCTAGTTGCATGCCTCACAACTTCATTCCTTCTCTCAGCTGCTCAGTAGTCCAATGTATATAAATACCACAGTTTCCCCTTCCACTCCTCAGTTGTTGTACCTTTAGGCCACCTCCGTCTATCATGAATCATGAAAATTGCCACCATAGACACCAGAGCGCAAATGTCCATTTGCGTCCCCACTCTCAGTTCCTCCAGTTATAGATCTAGCAATAGAGTTGCAGGATCATATGACAACCCTACCCCTAGCCTCCTGTGGAACCGCCACACTGCCTTCCGGCTGCCCCTCTCAGCTTCCATACCAACAGTGAATATGTACATCTCTTTCTCCACATTTTCTCTAGTGCTTGTTTCTCTGTTCAGTTTTAAACAGATTATTCACACATCACACAATCTGATTTATGTAAATAGCCATGCCTCCTCCAGCATAATCTATATGAAGACATTTCCTTTTCTTCTATAAAAAATCCATACCCCCTCCCCCATATCCTCCAATTGCTGACATTTAGTTTTGGCATAATGCCTTTGTTACATTCGGTGGAAGCATATTACAATGTTACTGTTGACTATAGACCTTCGTTTGCATTAATTGTACTTTTTCATGTATACCATCCCATTTTCAACACCTTGCAATGTTGACATTTATTTGTTCTCCCTCGTGCAAAAACATTTTTATATTTGCACATTAATCACAATCAATGTGAATTAATCACAAGGCCTTCTCTCTAGGCATTCCTAAATTACACTATCTCAGTTTTTATCCGCTATCTTTTCTTCTGGTGTCATATGTGCCCCCAGCCCTTCTCCCTCAGCCACACTCACATTCAGCTTTATTTAGTGTACTTATATTATTGGGCTACCATCAGATAGCATTGTGCTATCCATTTCTGCATTTTTACAAGAAGTCCTGTTGCACATTCTTTATTCATTCAGCAACAAATGCCTAGTCCCTACCCTCTTTTTATCTCCTGATAACCTGTGTTCTTAACTGTAACTCTTAAAGTTGACTCATTAATGTTAGTGCATATTAGTGAGACCATACAGTATTTGTCCTTTTGTTTTTGGCTAGTTTCACTCAGCATAATGTCTTCAAGTTTCATTCACATTTTTACATGCTTCATGACTTTATTCTGTCTTACAACTGCATAATATTCCATCATATGTATATATCAGTGCTTGTTTAGCCACTCAACCATTGATAGGCATTTTGGCAATTGTAAATAATGCTGCTATAAACACTGATGTGCAAATGTCCATCTGTGTCCTTAACTTCAGTTCCTCTGAATATATACTTATTAATGTGATTGCTCGATCATATGGCAATACTATACTTAGCTTCCTGAGGAACCACCATACTATATGCACACTAACAATGGATAAGTGTGTCTCTTTCTCCACATCCAGTCCAGCACTAGACATTTTCTGCTTTTTTTTTGCAGTTTGATCAGTTTTGATATGTATATATATAGATATAAATGAATTTATCATCACAATTAAGTTTTCAAATATTTCTGTCATTCCTAAAAGTTCCTCATGCCACTCTGTAGATCAATTTTCTCTTTATTCTCCCAGGCAACCACTGAATTGCTTTTCTGTCATGGTAGAGTCATTCAGAGATTCTAGAATATATATTATATGGATGAAACAATATATCATGTATTATCTTTAGTTGGGCTTCTTTTAATCAGTGTAATTATTTTGACATTCATTCATGCTGCTGCATGTGCCAATAGTTCATTTCTTTTATTGCTAAATAGTAGTTCATGCACAATTATACAACAATTCATTTACCCATTGATAGATATTTGGGTTGTTTCCAGCTTTGGACTATTGTAAATAAGGCTGCTATTAACATTTGTGCAAAAGCCTTAGTATGACATATGTGTTTGACTCTACCTAGCGACTGAGTTATAGGGTTATGTAATAAGTAGATGATTAAAATTTTAAGAAACTGCCAAAGTTTTTTCTAAAGTGGTTGTACTATTTGTATTCACAACATTATATGAGCGTTCCAGTTGTTCCACATCTTCACCAGTGCTTTGATATGGCTAGTTTATAGAATTTAATCTTTCTAATGGTTTGTAATGCATCACCTAGTGGTTTTAATTTGAGTATAATTGATGTCTGATGATATTGAATATCTTTTCCTTGACCGTTCATATGTCTTTGCTAGTGAGATGCCTGTTTAAATCTCTTTCCATTTTCCTATTGGCTTGCTTTATTTTCTTATTGAGTTGTAAGTGTTCTTTACATATTCTTAATAGAGGTCTTTTGTCTGACATATGTGCTGAAAATATTTCCTCACAGTTTGTGCCTTGGCTTTTGGTTTCTTAATGAGATATTTTGAAGGGCAAAGCATTAGTTTTACTTTTCATGAAGCCCGATTTATCATTTTTTTCCTCTTATGGCTCATATTTTTTAGGTGTTCTCTATTAGAAATCTTTGCTCATTCCAAGTTTTCAAAGATTTTCTCCTATGTTTTATTTGAGGAGTTTTATAGTCTTAGGTTCTACATTTAGTTATATAATCCATTTTGAGTAAAATTTGCATATGGAATGATGTATGTTTCAGCATGGGTATCTTGTTACTCTAATGCCATTTGTTGAAAACACTTTTACTATTGAATTGCCTTGCCATCTTTTTCAGAAGTCATTTAACCATATATGTGTAAATCTATTCCTGTATTAACTATTCTGCTACATTGATCTATATGTCTATCTAGAACAGCCAATATCAAACTGCTTTGAATACTGAAGTTTTATACTTAGTCTTGAAATCAGGTAGTTTATGTCCTCCAACTTTAGTCTTCTTTTTCAAAGTTGTTTTGGCTATTCTAGGTCCTTTGCATTTTCACACAAATATTAGGGTCGGATTGCTGACTTCTAAAAAGAAAGCCTGCTGAAATTTTGGTAAGAATTGTCTTGAGTATGTGTGATTAATTTGGTGGGAATTAACTGATGGAAGTCAGAAGACAATGGGATGCCATCTTTATCATACTAAAACATTAACTTGCAATGCAGAATTATAATCATAATGAAATATACTTCTAAAATAAAGATGAAATTAAGATATTTTCTTAATTTACATAATTAATTGCCAGTAGACCTGCGAAAGGAAATACTAAAGTAGGTTATTCAGACGAAAGGAAAATTATCCCAAATGGAAGTATGGCAATGAAGAACAGAATATGGAAAGTTATATTGTGTGGTGAATCTAAATGAATATAGGCTGTATAAAATAACAATTTCTTGTTGTATTTAACATATATGTTGAATTAAAATATATAACAATAGGGATGAGAGGGAATTGAGTGAAAGTGCTCAGAGTCTTTGATCTGCTTAAAAAGTGAGAAAATACTAATTTATAGAAGATTCTCATAGGTGAAGAGATATATTATGATCTGACAGATATCCATAAGACAAAAAATAACAGGATGTATGCTTAATACATTAATAGAAATGAAAAATGATATAATAAAACAGTGTTGCATAAATATAAAGAAAACAATAAAAACTGGATAAGAATAAAAAATGAAAAGGACAAAGAGAAAAGAAATACCAGAATATTAGATTTTTTAAATGTCAAGGTATGTATTTTTTTTTTTTTTTTGCATGGGCAGGTACTGGGAATTGAATCCAGGTCTCTGGCATGGCAGGTGAGAACTCTGCTTGCTGAGCCACCATGGCCCACCCAGGATAGTGGATTTTAATGCAAATATGTCAGTAATCACACCACTACATTAAATATAATCAGATTAAATATTTTAATAAAAAGCCAGAGCAAATCAAGCTAAGTATCTGCCTATATCTGTTTATAAGAGATGCAGCTTAAGTATAAGCATACAGAAAATCTGGAGCTAAAGTATGGAAGATGTACCATGCAAATATTTATCATAAGAATGCTAGTATAGGTGTACTGTTATTAGGCAAAGTACGTTAGGAGGCAAAGAGTATTGCTAGAGATAAATAGGAAGCTTTCATAATTATACACAAGAGAAGCAAATCTGGCAGTAAGTTGCATTAATTCTAAATTTATATATATCTAATATCATAACCTCCAAAACATGTGAACCAGACATTAACAGAAATGAAAGGAGAAAAAGTCAGATCCACAATTACAGTGGAAGATTTTTAATAAATATTTCTCAATAATCAACAGAAGAAACAAAAGACAATCAGCAGGTATTTAGAATAATTAATACTGTTATGATATGAACTAAATGACTTATACAATATACTCCACCCAACAACCGTACACTACACATATGTTTCATGGAACATTTATAAAAATTTAAGTATATGCTGAAAAACAAATCTCAACACACTTCATATTCTTGAAAACATATAGTGAATATTCTCTGGCCATAGCAGAATGAAGGCTAGAAATCCATAGGTACAAAAATTTTAACTAAAACAAAAAGATCATTAAATATTTGGATACTTAGTTATGTACTCTTGAATGAAATATGAGTCAAAGAAGAAATATCAATGGAAATTAAAAAATATTTTGAACAGAAAGATAAGGAAAACACAGCATATCAAAACAGGTAGGATGCAGATAAAGCTGTGCTTGGGGGAAACGTATAAGCCTTAAAATACATAGCCCCAGAAAAGGTGATAGCCTATTATCTATGTATCTATCTTAAGAAGACAGAAAAAACAACAGGATATCTAAACCTTAAGAAACTAGAAAGAGCTAATTATTTAAGTTTAAAAGCGATAGATATTTAAATAAGAAATAAAAACACATAGTAGAGAACATTAAAATGCCAAAATATGTTTTTTTTTTTAAGAAAAAACTTACAAGATGATTAACCTCTAGCAAGAATGATCCAGAAAAAGGGAATGGGTGAAAGACACAAATCATCAACAACAATGCCAAAAAGGGGGACTTTACTACTGACAAATTCAGTAGAACAATTATAGGTGGATATCATGAATACCTTTATGCCAATAAATTTGAAAATTTAGGCAAAACTGATACATTCCTTGAAATATGCAATTACCAAAACTAACAATAAAATAAATAAAACATTAAAAATATCCTATATATATTAAAGAAATTGAATCCATTATTATAAACCTTCCCATACAGAAAACTGTGTTTAGATAGGTTTACAGGTTAACATCCATATTTCTACCAACAGTCTGTTCATAAAAATACATGTATTCTTTAAGGCAACAGAAACTCACCATAGCTACCACCAGAATTTTTCTGAGCCCTCCTGAAATTGTCTTTCATGTCCATATTGCTAAACATTCTCTTCAATGAAATCGAGGCTTATTCTGTCAAGTGCCTCAAAATTTTTCTAGCTTCTACTCATTACCCAATTCTAAAGCTGTTTCTACATTTTTAAGGTATTTATAATAGCAGCTCCCCACTTTGCAATCTCTCACATGAACATAGATACCAAATAGCAGAGAAAATATCAGCAAACAGAATCTAATGATAACATTTATTTATTTATTTATCTATCTATTTTCCTGGGTAGGTTACAGGAATTGAACCCAGGTCTCTGGCATTGCAGGCGAGAATTCTGCCACTGAGCCACTGTTTCACTACCCTTCAATGATATTAAAAAGAATAATACATCACAACCAAGTTGGGTTTATACAGGATATTGGGGATAGAATCATATCCCCCACAAAAGATATGTTCAGGTCCCAACCCCTGGTCCTGTGCCTGTGAACCCATTTATAAATAGGAAGTTTGAAGATTTTGCTAGCTAGGGTGTGCCCAAATTGAATGAAGGTGTGCCTTATGAGGATAAAATCTTTATAAGCAAAGGAAATTGGACGTGGAAAGAGTAAGCCATGGATAGCAACCAGAAGCTGGAAATCAAGGGGACCTCAAAGAGAGGAGGAGACAGAAAAGTCAAGGAACTCCAAAGATTGCTGGCCAGCCAGAGGATACCAACCTTAGAAAGAAGCAAGCCTGCTAGCCTATGAAATTGTGAGCCAAAAAATTCCTGTTGTTAAGCCAAACCATTTTATGGTATATGTTTAGCAGCTGGATTACAAAGATGATTATAAGGCTTGTTTAAAATTTGGAAATCAATCTAGGCATTAACAGAATAAAAGAGAAAAATCGTATAGTCATCTTAAAGGCACAGGAAAAAAATGATTAAATTCAAACTCTTTTATGATAAAAAGAACATATCCAAGCAAGCTAGGAGTAGATTTATAACTATGAAAGAAGGGATATTCCTTAAATTTATAGTATCTATGTGAAATATATTTATTAATGAAATGTTGATAGCTTTCCCCTTGAAATTGGGAGGAAGACAAAGATGTTTGTTATTTCTACCTCTGTTCAAAACTTTATGGAGTTCCTAGCCAGTGATAATAAGGCAAGACAAAAATAAATAACAGACTTAAGGATTGAAAAGGAGCAAATAAAACTTACATTATTTAAGGGAAAAACACATTTGTTTTCCAGAGAAAATCCAAATGAATATACAAATTACTGGGATTAGTAAGTAAATTTAACAATGTTAGGAGATTCAAAGCCCATAAATAAAAATCAATTGTATTCTTATAAACCAGCAAAAAACAACTTTAAAAGATCAATTAATAGAAATAAACATATTAAAAATTATTTTAAAATGCTACAAAAAGAGGTAAAAAATATTACTGAGAGAAATTTAAAAAAAACTTAAAGTGGAAAAACATATTGTGCTTCTGGATTGGGCACTCAATATCATAAAACTTGTTAATTTTCTCCAAACTGATTCAGATCCCAGCAAATAAGCATAATGAGGTGTGCCAGTTTGAAAATATTATGTACCCCAGAAAAAACATGTTTTAATCCTGAATCAGTTTTCTGGAGGCAGCCATTTCTTTTAATCCTAATTTAACACTATAGGCTCGAAAGGTTTGTTTAGATTAACCCCATGGAGATGTGACACACCCAATCATGTGTGTAACCTTTTGATTAGATGGAGATATGATTCTGCCTATTCAGGGTGGGACTTGATTAGTTTACTGGAGTCCTTTAAAAGAGGAAACATTTTGGAGAGAGCTCAGTTGATACATGTAACACTTTAACAGAGACACAGATATTTGGAGATGCTTGGAGCCCAACAGACTTCACTATGAGATGTTAAGCAAGTCAGAACCTGGAGAGGGCCAAGGAAGCCAAAAGATGAAGGCCAACCCTAGAAAAGCAAAGTAAGGAACCCCCACAAAAACAGAAGCTGAAAACAATGGAACCCAGGAACAAGGAACCAGCAGATGCCAGTCACATGACCCATCTACCTTCCTTGAATTAAGGTATCATTTCCTGGATGCCTTAGTTTAGGCATTTTTATAGACTTGGGACTGTAAAGTTGGAACTTATTAAATTCCCCTTTTTAAAAGCTGTTCCAGTTCTGGTATATTGCATTCAAGCAGCTTGCAAACTAATATATGAGGGGTGAGAGTTGTGGCCCCTGATATAGGGTTTATTTAAGAAGTGTTTATAAGTATTATTTGAAATTTTATAGTTTTGCTCAAGATCTGTACTTCTCATTCTTCCAATTACCATGATTTTACCAAATTTTTTTAATAATAGCCACAGTAGCCACATAATGATAAGAATATCTTTGTCACTCCTATATTCTGGGTTGTATTATGAAGAAAGCATCATCACATGGAACCAAGAACAAATAATTTCTTTATAACCTCCATTTTTCTTCCCCTGACCCTGATGGGAAAGGAGGATAGCATACTGAAGGGAAGATACGTTCAGTTCATGATGGTGCAGTGTGGAAAGGGGATTTGCAGAGCAAGAGTGGAAGTTAAGAGGCCAATGAGGAGGCTATCTCACTAGTTCAATTAGATGATGGTGGACAGAAAAGTAATATGGATTCCTAAGGGGCTCACAAAATATATGTCTAGTCCAAATTGCAGTGAAACTCACACAACGTAAGGAGTCCTATTGTTCTCTATTCCAATTTCATGGACTCTCATAATGCACCTTCTAGCAGTAGCATTTCCAACGTCTCCAGTCAAGACACTTCTCAGCACAATTGACTAGTGTTGACAAGAGAAGTTTACCTAATTGTTGTACGTTTTCTTTCATTGATGTCTCTCCCTGTGGATGACTAGTTATAATACTTTGGTATTTGTGGTCCATACAGAGGTAAGACACAGTCATGTAAGCCATTATGAGAGTCTGGGGATGAATACAAATAATCTCTGTGACATCACCTGATGGTAATGGGTAATAGAAGGTATTATTGCCAAGTCTCATGTTTCAGTTGGAACAAAAGTGTTAACTAAAGGCCACATAATGCAAAGAGCATGGGCTTGGGAGTCAAACAAACTTGGTTAAAGTCCTAGCACTACCACTGTCTAACTGCATTGTCAAGTCAACCACTTAAGACTCCATTTCTTCACCATGGACTAGAGATAATAATAAGCTCCCATGATTACCTGCAGAGGGGCAGGCATCGCCAGGGGTTGAGCTGTAAATGTGTGAGACCAGTTTGGTAAATACACTCAGTAAGATTAAAATAAGGCTTTTGCAGATCTTAAAGACCCACTGCCCTGAGATCAGCAATCTGACAGTTTCAGCCAGTTCATTACAGGAGTAGCAAAAGCAGCAAATTAGCATATATTTGTGCAGTTACTTAAAAATTTCCGAGGCACTGAAAGAAATTGGAGAGGAAAATTCCAAGCCAGTTTCTTAAGTTCTCATCAAAGATGGGTGCTCTGGAGGTCAGCAGATGACAATGATAAGGCAAGGTCTGGATGTAATAAGTCGCTTAATATGGCCATTCAGTCTTCTTTAATAGGCAATGATTTCTCATGCTTCTGTGCCTTTGTACATTCCTGTCCTTCTGCTGGGAACACTTTTCCTCCTTCTCCATTTGATTAATTCCTACTCATTCTTCAAAAATAACCATATACATAGCTGCCAAGTGGTTAGTGCTTAATGTAGAAAGTGCATTACATAGACTCTCTTAGTGTGTTAGTTACGACTTTTGGTTGCAAGTGACAGCAACTCAGTACAAGCTGGCTTAAACAAAACAGAGGAGCTTGAGTGGCTCATGAAAAACGCTTAATTCAACCTTCAGGTTTATCAAAGATCTGTCCCTCATTGTCTCATGGGTCATCCTCCTCCTCTGGAGACTTCAGTCTTATTTGGCCCTGCCACCAGCAGCTCCAGGCTTACTACTATGATATTATCAACCTACTGAAAAGAATTCTCCTCTCCCATTCACTTTAGCAGAAGTTCTAGGGCCAGTTTGTGTCATGTGTATATCCCTGAACCAATGGCTTATTGGGTGAGGAGCCCGGGGGAGATTAACATTTATTTATTGTTTGTTTGTTTCCCCACAGTACAGAGGTTACAGTGCCATGTAGAAGTAGCAGAGTTCTGTGGTTGGGTTATAGAGGCTGGTGATGCAGTGAAGAGACTCTGGAGCCAGACTGTCTGAGTTAGAAGACGGGATCTGCCACTTACTGACTTTGTTACTTTGGGCAATTCATTTATTTTTTTGTTCCTGTTTCCTAATCTCCTAAATAAGGATACTAATAGTGTCTACCTTGGGATGAAGTGATTATTAAATGAATCAATACATGCAAAGTACTTAGGATGATGCTTGGGAGTTTTTGCCTGGGATTTATGTATGTGTGGGTATACAGTATTTATTTTTGCTTAACACACCATTATTCCCAGAATCTAGCAGTTTCTGTCATGGCAGGTACATAAATGTTTTTTTGTTTGTTAGTTTGTTTACATGGGCAGACACCGGGAATCAAACCTGGGTCTCCAGCATGGCAGGTGAAAACTCTGAGCCACCATGGCCCACCTCACATATATGTTTTTAAAGAGTTAATATAATTTACTCTTCCTAACAAATGCATGAATTTAGAATTATGATTCTCATTTTATAGATAACAGGAGGAATAGCATGGTTAAGTAACTTGTTCAAGGTCATAATAATTAATGATTATTTAAGCCCGAGTTGGCCTTAGATCTCTGTAACCACAGACTCTGGGCTTTAAACTCCTTGTAAGTCAGCTTCCAAGACTTACCTTCTCCACTGTCTCTCCTGGGAGAATCTCCTTAACACTGGCACCTTCAAAGATGAGAGATGTTTTCTTTTTTGTGTTTCCCTTACTGGCCTGAAGGTAGGGTCTGTGGCTTGGACATCACTGAATCTCTAATTCTTATCACAGAGCTTGACTTATTAGATGCCAATGACTGTAAATAAGTGAGTGTGGAATAAGTATATGGAAGGCGTCTGGGAGCATCAAAAATAGGTTAACCCTTCCTCTTCCCTTCTTGGCTTATGAAATATTTTTTTGGAAAGAGAATTATGAAGTGCTCTAAGTAAAATCTAGAATTTAGCTATATGAGGGAGGTGAAAGGAAAGATATAACTTGGAAGGCATTTCTTCACAACATCAGGTTCTGCAGATTGTCAGGTGGAAGAACTGGCAGAGGTATCAGCTGGCCGGCAACTTAGAGACCCTTTAATCCAAATCTTCATTTAACAAACAGGGATGCTGAAGCTCAAAGAGAGGAAAGGCCTTGCCCAAAGTCACACAGCAAGTCTGGAGAGACCCAAAGGCAGAATCCAGTCTTCTGAGCCCTTGTTTCAGATTCTTTCCACTGTTATATGTGATGAACAATTCAGGGAATTTAAACAGCCCAGGAGAAATAAGGAACCACTAGCTTTGTGGAAAAGGGGTTGAAAATGAAAAAAAAAAACACATTAAACATTTAGCAAATGATGAAAAATGCACTAACTGCAGCAAGAAAAGGGACAGGGTAAAATTTATTAACTTAATATATATCAGGCTGAGGATAACTTGGTGCTGGGTCTGGCTTTTGAGACGGAAAGAAATTCTCTGTTGCTTTTGAGTAGAATAGATTACTTTGCTACTGAAACAAATGCAGGTAGGCAACAAATCATGTCGAGCTGTTCAGGAACACTAGAGATCAAAAAACACCCCATACTCTTTACCGTAAAGAGGAAATGAAAGACCAAATGCTTGCTAAATGTATTCTCCCAGTGGGCCCTCTCTGGTCCTGCCACAGGAAGAACATGGTCTTTGGGTTCTTGCACCCTCATTTTTAGCACTATATAGGCCCAGGGTATTAAGCAATCTACTTACTCTCCTTAAGACACAGATTTCTCACTTATAAAATGGAGTTGCCGAGCTTAAGAGTTAAATTAAGTAGACTTGTAAAATTCCTGGAACAGAGCAGGTATTCAGAAAATGTCATTTACTGTGATTACTTCAAAGGGAATGGTGCCCATAGACAAAAGCTGAATGTACTCATTGTATAAGCACATAAGCAAATGAGAAAGAGACTTGACCTCGTTTAGTACCCTCTATAATTCTTTTCCCACTAAAGGTTCCGTTCTGCAGGAGGAGTAGCAGGAGACATAGTGTGGGAAGATAATTTTATGGTGTCACTATTTATCCTTGCATCAGGCACAGAAAAGAAAGTTTCCTCAGTTGGGCCACGGGTGGTTTGTACGTACCCCAGAAAAACATGTTCTTAAACTTAATCCATTCCTATAGTGTGAACCCATGGTAAGTAGGACCTTTTGATGAGGTTACTTCAGTCAAAATGTGGCCCACTTCAATCAGCAGGGGTCTTAATCCCGTTACTGGCATATAAGCAGAATGACTTTCAGACATAGGGAGAGAAAGCCACAGAAGGAGCAGCCAGAAACTGGACATCTTGGAAGAGAAGGGAGAGACCGGGAAATGCCATCCTGTACCTTGCCATGTGACAAGCTAAGGACAAAGGATCACTGGCAGGCAGCCCCAGAATGCCAGTCTTCAGGAAGAAAGTATCACCTTGATGGCTCCTTGATTTGGACCTTCTTTTAGCCAAAACTGTAAGCAAATAAATTCCCATTGTTTAACCTGGCCCATTTCATGAGTAGACTAGAAGAAACTAAAACAAGTTACCATAAAAATCCCTTGAAGTCTGATCAAGCATTTCTTACAGAACTTATATCTTTTTGGTTATAAGCTAAGAAATATGAAGTGCTAATTAGTCTATGCAGACCTCCCTGTGAGTATATGAAGATTTTGTTTACCTGTTGATTTTCTAAACTACTGACAATGGAATATTGGGTGGCAGACATACCCAAAAGCTGCAGATGATTAAGAAAGGACAACTAGAAAAAGTGGAAGAGGAAATAATAAAAGCACAACATTCTATGCCACTTTGTGTATGGCAAAATAGCCAAATAGACTTCATTTGCCCCCAAGGGCATGGGATATCATTGATGTTCATGCAGATTTTCTTAAATTTTCAATTAGTGTATCTACCTATCTGCAAACTGAAAAGACAGGAAATACGTATTTTATGAGAAAACAAAGCAAGGGAGAAGTAGTTTCATGTCTATGACACATAACCAGGCCCATGATGTAGATGTTGGCACACTGAACACTTGGGCTCCTACTGTTATATGTTCTATAATTTTACATAAATCCATATCCTCTCTTTACCCCAGCCTCTTCATCTTGGGACTAATGGGAAGATAGAACACCTAGGTTTTTTTTGTATAAATTCTTTTGTTTGAAAATGATAGAAACTGAACTCAAGCAAGCTTAAGAGGTAATAAGAATACACAAGGGAATATGTTAACAATGTTAATATTCATATGGCTACTGGAGTTTCTCATAGGACCAAATGAAAGAAATCTTTCTAAGCCTCAGGATGCTACAACCAGTTGTTTGAATGCCACCTGACTCTCTTTCACATCTGCTCTCCTCTTTTCCTCCACCTCCCATATCTCTTCGCACTCTCTGCTCCTCTAAGCACTGGAGGCCATCCCAGAAACAGGTCTGGGACTAGGGTAAGGCAAATGAGGCACCTAGGGCAGAGAATGTAAGGAGGCCCTCAATTTTAGGACCTGCAAGTGCCAATCCTTAAATTTTGTGCTCTAGGTGCCTTGTTTGCCTCTTCGGAAATAAGGCTGCCAAGAGCAACCATACTTATAAAACAAACAAACAAACAAAAATAAACAACACAAAACATTTATAACAACTGAGGAAGTCTCATCTTCGTCTGAAGCTGAAACTTCTTAGGAAGGGGCATCTTAGACCAGTTTGAGTGAGTGTACACCTGGGACAACTATGGCCAAGGGTTGGACATAGTTTACTTTGGGGGAACCATGGTGATCATGTGGAGAGATTGGGGAGGGTGCAAGAGGGAGAGTTCCTAGAAAAGAAGATCTAGGCAGAAAATGGCTTGATATGACTATTTTCTATACTGAAAATTACTTGCTTTTGGTTCAAAATAATCAGTTTTGGGCAAGTGATATGACTTCTGTAACCCCAGAGGAGAGGATGTGTAGAATAATTGTTAAGACATGGAACAGGCAGGCTAGCAGGGTTTGAATCCTGGTCCTGCCACTAAATAGATATGACTCAGGCAATAACTTAACCTGGCTGGGTTTCAATTTCCTCATTTCTAAAAGGGGATGATATTAGTTTGTTAATGTATGCAGAGATTAAAATAGTGCCTCGCACACACTATGTGCTTACTGTAAGCCATAATTATTCTTATATAGTTTGAGAGGATAATAATGCCCCTCTCATGATGCTTTTGGGATGATTCACTCAGAGAGTAAACGTGATTTCCATTCAAGTCAAATGACCTACAGTTTATCGGGCAATATGTTGAGATGTGCAGGGGAAAAATAAAATAAGCTAAACAAACTTTCTGATCTTGAGGAGCTTACAGTCCAGTAGGGGAAATTATAAAACAATATATATGTAATTATAATTTTTATCTGATCAACATGAACAGCTCATTCTTCTAACCTCCATATTGCATTTGGAATTTAAAGGGTGTTTCTAAACATGAAACTTTGTTTTACACTCTGACTTTAAGAAGTTCGTGCAAACACACAGTGGAATTCAGGAAACCTGACAGCTTCAGATGAAATACTCTCTTGAGGGATGTAAGCAGGAAAGAGATTAAGATTATAAAGAAAAACTTTCTACTTAGGGAGACTCTCTCCTCTTCATTTTTATGTTCATTTTGGGAGTCTAATAAAAATTTTAGAAAGTAGCTATGCTTCAGCATGGATGCAAATGAAGTGGAATAGTATTCTCTCACTGAAAGAGGAAGTTATTTTTCCTTCCACAGATTAGACGCCTGCCATTCTTCAAATGTCCTTACCAGCAGAACTCCTGCTCATCCTTCAAGGTGCATTGAGAGGTCATCTCCTCCATGATGCCTTCCATGACCCCACTTCTCTCAAATCTTCCTGTGTATCTCCATGGTAGGTGTCACAGTCTGATTTTGGTTAGACATGCCTCTAATCAAATCCGTGAGCAGTTACTTTTTGTTCTGGACTTAACCCTCCCACCATACTTAACAGGATACCCACACTCAGAAGAACTCAGTAAATGAATTAGAAAGAGGCTCATCTATTCCTATGAACAACAATAACAGATAAAAAGACTGAACCATTCTTTTCTTTGAAAATCTTGTGTTTTAGGGTAATCTGAGTTTACTATATGACAAAGGAGTTGAGCAGTATGGGTAAAACATTTAAAATTTTAAAAACCTGGGCTCCTAATCTTGTTTTAACCACTTGAATCATGTACATTTAAATCCTGATGAACCCACCCAAACGCCACATCCCTGGTAGCCATTTAAATCCATGGTTGGGAAGTCTGGACGTGCTTGTGGCAATTACTCGGGCCCTTTGGCTGGGCTTCCCATCTCGGCATTGTTCTGGCTTCACTGGCAAGATACCCAATTTTCTGTCCTGTGCCTGCCTCTTGAACCTGATGACTGATTTGGTTTTCCTGATTTTGACTAATAGCACTTTTGAGACTCCCTGCTCTCTGATGGTTCCTACTTCAGTTACTTAGGGCTTAAAACCACAGCACTGTGCCTGGTGTTCTACAGCACTGATTCTCAAAGTGTGGCCCCTGTACCAGCAGCATCACCTGGGAACATGTTAGAAATGCAAATTCTTGGGTCCCACCTCAGAAATGCTGAGTCAGAAACTCGGAGGTCATATTCAGCAATCTGTATTTTCATGAGCCTTGCAGGTAATTCTGATACATGTTAATATTTGAGGAAAACTGCTGTAGAAAATTCGTCTCATCTCTTTGAGTCTTCAATTCTCAACTCCCATTCTTCAAGGTGATTCTTTGGAGTTAATAAATTCTTAAGTCCATTAAGTCTACTTGAAAGCTGCTAAATAAACAGAGTCAAAATCTAAATCTAATAGTCTTGTGTTAATGCCGTGGGTCTAAGTAACCACAATTTCACTTCACGGGGCCTTCTATTCACATGGGCTTTCATGCACCTGTTTCACAAGACAGCAACACTTCCACCCGCACCGTGGCAAGCTCTCCATCACCTGGCACATATGCTGCTCTGAGTCTCATCACACCTTAGTGAAGGAACACATGGGCCCATATGTCAGCCGCTGTGTTTATATCCTTTTATGCAGAAAGGGGAAATATGTTTCACAATAAATATTTGCATACTTTGGAGCAGATTTGTTTTTGAGAGAGAGTGGGAAAGAAAGAGATAAAAAAAAAAAAAAAAAGAGAGAGAGAGACAGAAACTTTGGCCGAGGTAGTTTGAAGCTTTGTTCTTTTTGAAATGTTTTTAACACCCAACCTTAAAAATAGCCTGCATGTCAGTTGGGAAGGATCTGTGCAGAGTTTTGCATCCCTGGGGCCAGAACAAGGATGGAGAGTACCAGTTGAGACTGCCAGGAAGGAGCAATCAATGGGCCAGAGGTATGTCATCTCAGGACTCATGCAGATGCTGAAGGAAACAAGAGACATGTTATAAATAACTTAGGAGTTTGCTAGATGATTGCCAGAATGTCCATAGCATGCTTTCCTTGGCCTTTATATAAATAATAGGGAAGGATTGCTTCTAAGAATAATGAGGAAAAGTTTGTTTATTAAACTAATTATGAATT
>PVIY010043299.1:0-20408 GCA_004026745.1 Myrmecophaga tridactyla
GGGGGGGAGGGGGGACGCAAATCATGCAAACAATTCAAATTCAAATAAAGACAGAATGGTGCTCCTGATTTTTCTTTTATGCTTTAGGTGCCAATACGGCCTTGTAACTGATTCTTCCTTTATTTAAGATTTTGATTATTTTCTCATCATAGATTTTTTTTTTACACTGACTTTGATTTTAAAGGATTGCATTAAAATATTATTTATCGGGCGGGCCACGGTGGCTCAGCAGGTAAGAATGCTTGCCTGCCATGCCCGAGGACCTGGGTTCGATTCCTGGTGCCTGCCCATGTTAAAAAATATATATATATATTATTTATCCTTCAAACTTCAACCTCTGTGCAAGAGCAAAGGGAGGGATGTTTATTTGGTGCAAAATTTATATTTTGGGTAGCACATTATCTAATTTAACTTGTTTGGTCAGTTTACTTGAACACCCGTGTTCTAGTTTGCTAGCTGCCAGAATACAATATACCAGAAACGGAATGGCTTTTAAAAAGGGGAATTTAATAAGTTGCTAGTTTACACTTCTAAGGTCAAGACAATGTCCCAATTAAAGCAAGTCCAATCAAAGGCATCCAGAGAAAGATACCTTGCTTCAAGAAGGCTGATGAAGTTCAGGGTTTCTCTCTCAAGTGAGAAGGCACATGGCGAACACAGTCAGTTTCTCTCTCGGCTGAAAGGGCACATGGCGAACATGGCATCATCTGTTAGCTTTCTCTCCTGGCTTCCTGTTTCATGAAGCTCCCTGGAAGGCGTTTCCTTTTTCATCTCCAAAGGTCGCTGGCTGTGGACTCTCTGCTTCATGGTGCTGCAGCATTCTCTGCTCTCCGCATCTTCCATTCTCCAAAATGTTTCCTCTTTTATAAGATTCCAGTAAACTGATTATATATGTAGAATGGAATGAGCATATGTTAAGAACGGTTGTGTTTCTTTCTTGTAATTTTCTTTTAATTTAAATTAATAATAAAAAAACAGATGTAATATTAAAAATACTATTTGATTTTGTTGGATGAATTTGCAATAAATACATTATTAGCTAAAAAAAAAAAGATTCCAGTAAACTAATCAAGACCCACCCAAATGGGTGGAGACATGTCATTACCTAATCCAGTTTAACAACCACTCTCGATTAAATCACATCTCCAGGGAGATGACGTGATTACAGTTTCAAACATACAGTATTGAATAGGGATTATTCTTTTGCCTTTATGAAATGGGATTAGATTAAAACATGGCTTTTCTAAGGGACATACATCCTTTCAAACCAGCACACACCGTAATTACATGGAATCTTGAATGGGGTATGAGATCTTGTTGTATACAGGTTAATATGATTCCCCAATTTATGCCAGAGTAATGTGGGCAGGGAATAAAAAAATATTTGCAAAGTCTCCTTGGGGACTAGGGAGAAAGGAGGAAATATTAAACTTTCCCATCTGGGGAATTCCTGATATTCTCACAAGCAGTGTGGACAGCCAATTTAATGGGCTGAGCCCTCAATCTTGGGGCTCACCCCTATGAAGCTTATTCCTGCAAAGGAGAGGCTAAGCCTACTGATAATTATGCCTAAAAGAGCCTCTTTTGTTGCTCAGACTTGGCGTCTCTCTCTATAAGCCATGTTGGCAGGTGAACTCACTGGGGTGTAAATTTCCCTGGCAACGTGAGACAGGACTCCCAGGATTAGTCAGAACCCAGCATCATGGGATTGAGAAAGCCTTCTTGACCAAAAGGGAGAAGAGAGAAATGAGACAAAATAAAGTCTCAGTGGCTGAGAGATTTCAAACAGAGTTGAGAAGTTATCCTGGAGGTTATTCTTATACATTATATAGATATCCCTTTTTAGTTTATGGTGTATTGGAGTGGCTAAAGGGAAGTGTCTGAAACTGTTGAACTATGTTTTAGTAGCCTTGATTCTTGAAGAAGACTGTATAACTATTTTACAGTCTTTTACAATGTGACCGTGTGATTGTGAAAACCTTGTTTCTGATGCTTCTTTAATCCAAGATATGGACAGATGAGTAAAAAAAAAAAGGGATAAGAAATAAATGAATAATAGGGGGAGATAAAGAGTAAAAACTGTGTACATTGAAATACTGTGGGTCAATGAGAGGGAGGGGTAAGAGGTATGGGATGTACGAGGTTTTTTTCTTTTTATTTCTTCTGGAGTGATGCAAATGTTCTAAATATGATCATGACGAAGAATACACAACTATGTGATGATATTCTGAGTCATTGTGTAATATGGTTGGACTGTATGTATGTGGGCATTTCTCTATAAAAAATTTAAAAAATAGATTTATGTTGATTGCTGAGGTTTTGGCACCCTCTTAAATTTTGCTCCTGGGTAAATGCCTTGCTTGGCTCACTCCTGTCCTTGCCCTGCTGAGCACATAACAAGTGCTATACAAGTGCATGGAGTAATTAAGACATAAAATGACACGTTCATATCATTCAAATCTTTTCTTCAGTTGGCTTGGATTGACTGGTTCCTCTTCTTTGGGCTTTTTGGCCTATATCAACTCTCAGACTTTGTAGTCTGAAATCTAGACCCAAAGGCAGCCTACACTAAACGAAACTGACATGCTAGAACTTCTCCAGAAGGTTACGGAGGAAAGTGCTCAGGGCTTAGGGAGATGGGAATGCTGGAGCCGGTTTATCACATATACTCACTCCCTCACTCCCAAATCTGGGAAAAGACCAACAATACCAGGTGTATGGAGCAAATGGAACTTCCACAGTTGCTAGTGGGAGTGTAGAATAGAAAAACCACTTTGGAAATGGTCCATAGCTACTAAAGCTGAAGCCATACACACCCATGGCCCACCATTCCGCTCCTCGGTGTCTGCGCCAGAAAATGAGAAACCCGTGCTCACAAAGCAGCTTGTACCAGGGTGATTTTAGCTGCTTTTTAAATGATGACCAAATGCTGGGAAACAAACAAATATCCATTGACAGGCGAATGAAGAAACTATATTGCCTATACTACAGTATGGCCACAGTGGAATACTACTCAGCACTCAAAAAGAACCAACCACGGACAGACCCAGCAACAAGGATGGATCGCAGAGGCATTAGGCTGAGCAAAAGAAGCCAGACACAAGACAATACACTCTGTGATTCCATTTATGTGAAACAAGAACAGCCAAAACTAATCTATGGTGACAGACATGCGGATAGTGGTTGCCTGGAGGGGGATGACTTGTAAGGGGCACAAGAGAACTTTCTGGGGTGATGGAAACTGGTAGTTTTTCAGCGAGGTAGTTGTCACTCGGTGCAACGATCAAAACTCATTGATCTGTTCCTTTCACTCTAAGTTGTACTTCAGCAGCTTATTGGTAAATAAAGATAAACGGGTGGGGGAAATTAATACTAGGAAAAAGTAAAATAAACAGTTTCAAGACCTAAAAAAACAGCTGTGTTTTGTGGCCTACACTTGCCATGGCCTGGCAGTGCCTGACCCAGGTCATTGCTCTGGACAAATGGGAACCGCTGCGTACGACCATTTCTCAAACTCATAAGACCTGAGGAACCCCTTCCCCACTGTGGACATAAAACGCCTCTCCTCTCCACGCTGGAGTCATTAAAAACTTCCAGCCCTCCTCAGAGCCCTATCAAAGAGGCCACCGTGGAGGACCACGAGGCCGCAGACTGATGTCCACTTCGAGACGAACACTTGAGAGGGTTCCGCGCCCAGCGCAGACGCCACGTTTCCTAAGGGTAGCGCCCCCGCCATCGGTCAAGCACCCCCGGCTTCGCCCGCCAGTACTAAGCATGGCTGCGCACACCGAGGGCGGACGTCCGGTCACGTGACGGCGCGCGAGCCGGCTCCCCCCCCCCCCCCACCAAGCCCGTTCGGGCGGGCTACCTTTAGATTGGCCAATGAACGTGAGGAGTGGGCCACGCCCTCTTACCGCTCTTCACCAATCGCCTTCAGAGGTCTCCGGATGGCCCAATCGCCGCCCCCGGCTCCCTTTGAATGAAAAGGCAGCGGTCCAGTGAGTGGGCTGTAGTCGGCTGCAGGAAGGCAGGAAGCGCCGAGGTTCGCGTTGGGGCGCGCGGTTGATAAGCGGAGTCGGTCGGTTCTTCTCGCAGCACGCGAAGGCGAACAAAGAACTAGGTGAGCGGCGGAGCTGGGGTGTGGGGCGGCCGTGCGGTGGCCCGGGACTTGCGAGCGAGCGGGCTAGGGGAGACGCCGGGGGTTGAGGGAAGGAGGAAGAAGGGGCGCGAGGTAGGGGTGTGGGGGCGGGGCGGCTGAGGCGCGCGCGCGCGGCAGCCGTTGGGCGCAGGGGCACATGCGCGAGGGGGCGGGCCGGCCGTTGGCGCGAAGGGCTGCTTTCCGGAGCGGCTGTCATGGCCGCTACGGGCCGGCCCAGTTTACCTCAGTAGGTGAGAACGAATTTACCTTCTCTCACAGACTTCACGGCGCCTCTGGGCGGGAGGTCCGGGAGGTGGGACGGCGGTAGGAGAAGCCGAAGCTTCGAGATGGGACGGGCTTCTCCGAGTCCGAAGGACTCCCCCTTCCCACGACCCCCATTCTGTTTCTGCCTTGCCTTGTGGGGAGGGGGGCTGGGGGGGATTCGAGGTTTTCGACCTGCAGAGCAGAAAAGACGTTCTTTTGGAAATAGAAGTCCCTAGTGGGGAAGGAAGCCCCCCTGTAGCACTTAGCGACGTGTCTGGGTTGTCTTTTCATCCCCTCTGGGCGGGACACAACCCCACCGTGTTTTCTCTCCTGGTCTGTTTTGTTTTGGGCTTGAGATCCCTGTCTAGCCACCCCTTGGAAATGTTTCTGCTTCACTCGGTCTGTCCCCATGCAAATTCATCCCCCCACCAAAACCAAAATAAACAACTTCCGTTTGGATTCCCTGTTTCTTTTAAATACGCTGTTGCCTTCTCGTCACCAGGGTTCGAAGCCCAGGGTAGATGATTCTGGGTCTTATGTTTCCTTGGGTCATCCAGGGGATGGCCCATCTCTGGGTTGTTCACCCTCTCCTTCCTTACTCAGAGTCCCCACCGTGGTTAATTCTCTTTCATTTCCATGACCGGTTTTCCCTGCTGTTGGTCTCATCCTCACTTTCAGATTAAATTACTCTTGGGAAATCCTGGTGGAGTCACTCGATTCCAAAACCTGATCAGTGGTTTCCTCTTTGTTAGCATGCTAAGTACAAATAACCTGGGCCTGATGAGCATCTCCAGTTTCGTCTTGAATTGTCCTACTCTGCGTTCCCCAAAAGGTTCTGATGCTTTTTAGACTCACCTTTCTTGGCTCCTGTTCTTTCTCCTGCTGCCTGAGAGAGGACCCCATCCAGCCTTGATGCTGCCTCTTCAAAAAATCAGAAGAAGAGATATAGTTGTTTTAGCCCATAATCGTGCCATTGTTTAGTGAGTGCCTGTGTAGGGTAGGCTATGTGTACCAGGCACTGGAGATGCAACAGTCAACAGACCTAGTTGGATGAGAATGACAAATGTGTAAGGTGTTAGGCTGGTGTGACTGGCAGGGGTCCTTTCAGTTGAGACTGTCAGGGAAGGCCCTTTTGAGGTGACATAATTTAAGTGGAGGCTTGAATAAAGTGGGAAAGATGTGTGAATTTGTGGGTGGAGAGTCCCCAGCAGTAGGAACAGCAGAGGCACTGAGGCATACTTGAGGCACAGCGTCGAGGCCAGGGAGTGAGGGGGCATGGGGGAGGTGAGGTCTGAGCATTGAGGGTCGGGTCATCTGTGTAGGAGAAGTAGGCATGATGGGAGCCAGTGGAGGATTTTGAATAGAGGAGTGACATGACTCGGCTCAGGTTTTAAAAGGCTTGCTTTGCTGTTGTGGGGGAGTCAGTTGAAGGGGTGAGAAAGAAAGCAGGGAGGTTGTATGGAAGCTACTGGCATAAACCAGGCCACACTGTCCGAGTGTCTGTCACTGACAAATGGATAAACTCTGGTCTATCCAGACAACAGAATATTATTCAATCATAAAAATGCATGAAGTTCTGATATGTGCTACAACATAGATGAACTTTGAAGACATGATGCTGAGTGAAAGAGCACAGTCACAAAAGATCACCTATTGTATGATTCCATTTATACACAGTGTCCAGAATAAGCAAACCCATAGAGACAGAACGAGCACTGGTTGTTTGAGATGGGGTGCATGGTATAGTGGAATGATGGCTAAAGAGTACAGGCTTTCTTTTTAGGTGATGAAAATGTTTTAAAATTCTAAAATTGTTTCTGAATATACTAAAGACAATTGCGTTATATACTTTAAATTGGTGAGTTATATGGCGTGTGAGCAATGTCTCAATAAAACTGTTCTAAATAAATTTTTTTAAATGAGAGAGTAGTGATGCTGGCTGAAGTCAGTGTGGTAGGAGCAATGAGAAGGGGCTGGGAAGGACTTTCTGGTGGATTGGACAGGGAGGAAGTGAGAAAGAGACAGACAGAACTATGGAGTGGATGGAGCTGTCCTTCACGAGGTGGGGGAAGCAGGCTTCAGGGAGAAACAGTTCTGTTCTGAGCATTCTGAGTTCAACTTCCAAGGGGAGACCTGGAGGAGGCAGCTGGGTAGTGTCTGGCGTTCAGGTGGGAAGTTGCTGCTAGAGACAGACCTTTGGGAGGCATCAGCATAGAGGTGCTTAAAGCGCTGGGATTGTGCCTGGGCCTGGAGGAAGTTGGGGAGGGTGAGGAGGCCAGGGGTTGGGCTGTCCTGCAGGCCCAGCAGGGAGCTTGGGGAGCAATGGCTGGATGCAGCCTGAGTGCATTGGAGCTGAGGATGTGGCCTTCCTGGAAAGCCCTGGGAGCAGCATTCCAGGCAGCAGCAGTGGCAGACTTGGTTGGGGGGGGTGGGCGCGGGGTGAGATGGTGAGTCTGAAAAGCAAAATGAGGCTGGGGGCTGTCTGAAGGGGGTTGGTAGGGGAGGAGGTCAGCTGGGCCAGGACGAGGGTTGTAAAGGCTGGACTGAAGAATTGGGGTTTCGCACTGAGAAAAGTGAGAAGCTGCTGGAAGTGCTGGGTGGCTGTGACCAGGCCAATTGTATTTGGTGGGGACAAATACACCAAATATTTGGACTAGGGTGGTGGGTGGAGGTATGGAGTCGGGTGAAAGGGAAGGCGTCTCATGGGGGACCTGCTGGGATATGGGGGGTGAGGGAAAGGGATCAGAGGATGTTGGAGCTTGGCCTGTCCACTGGATGGGCCTCATGGCTGCTGTGAGAATGGGCCCCTGGCACCTGTGTCAGCCCCTGCTCTTCCTGCCTGTTTCCATCCCAGCACCATGGCTGAGCAGGATGTGGAAAATGAGCTTCTGGATTATGAAGAAGATGAAGAGCCCCAGGCTCCTACTGAGAGCACTCCAGCACCCCCTAAGAAAGATGTCAAGGGTTCCTACGTGTCCATCCACAGCTCTGGCTTCCGGGACTTTCTGCTGAAGCCAGAGCTCCTGAGAGCCATCGTGGACTGTGGCTTTGAGCATCCATCTGAGGGTAGGCCCGGGGGGAGCCCCATGAATGTCCAGGGCTGCCCTTGGCGACTCAGGGCAGGCGAGAAAGGCCTGGCTTCAGCAACTCATGCCCTTTCTCTCTGCAGTCCAGCATGAGTGCATCCCACAGGCCATCCTGGGCATGGACATCCTGTGCCAGGCCAAGTCTGGGATGGGCAAAACAGCGGTCTTCGTGCTGGCCACCCTGCAGCAGCTTGAGCCCGTCAGTGGACAGGTGTGTGGCCATCTGCACTACTCGCCACCTCTATAAAGTCTGTCTCCATGTTCTTCTTAAGGCTTTCAAAATTAGGTGCAGAAGTTGCTTGTTAAAAAATCGGGAAAGGAGCCTAAAGGAAACACTGGGAAATATGCATGCCTTATTGCTCAGGGAGGGCCTGCTCTTTTCCTGGGTGTTTCTCTAGAGGGTGGGAGTGAACTGAGTATTTCTAGGACTGCGGGTATCTGCCAAGGCTGGCTTCTGTGCCCATAGCATTGTGTCCTGTGGTTCAGGGGCAGTTTAGATGAACGCCCGCATTTTGTCCTTGGGAGTAACTCTGGGACATGCACCCCAGCAGCAGCGTATTGGCCTTGGTTCCCTTTAGGTAAATTGTAAGGGATGAGGACTTAGTGGAAGGCCATATTGAGGCCACGTCGTGCTTGGCCTGGTGACCAGAAAACTGTGCAGCCTCCTCCAGTGGTCCCAGGCCAGCCAGGAGTGGAGCCTCTGGAAGGCACTGAGCTCGGGCCTGTCCTCCTTGCCCCCAGGTAACAGCCCTGGTCATGTGCCACACACGGGAGCTGGCCTTCCAGATCAGCAAGGAGTATGAGCGCTTCTCCAAGTACATGCCCAACGTCAAGGTGAGTGTCTGGTGGGCTGGCTAACCCTGTGCCATCGCTGCCCCCCCGCCCCCGGCTTGGCTCTGGCCCAGGCAGCAGCATTTACTAAGCTCTGCTACAGCTGCTGCCTTGAGGTTGGCAGTAGTTTCTGCTCCTTAAGAGGCTGATGAATTATGTACGGCCCCAGAGACCCAGCCGCACCCAGCCCTGGGCTGCCTTTCCTGGGAGCTGGGGCCAGGCTCTCAAGCCAGCCTCTGTCCCTGGGGGCTCCTTTGTCCCAAGACCCCGGTGGGAGGGGAAGGTGTTGGCACTGAGTAGGGTACGTGCCTTCAGCTCCCTACTCCTACCCCATAGGTGTCCGTGTTCTTTGGGGGCCTGTCCATCAAGAAGGACGAAGAGGTGCTGAAAAAGAACTGCCCCCACGTGGTGGTGGGGACCCCGGGCCGCATCCTGGCACTTGTGCGGAACCGGAGCCTCAACCTGAAGAACGTGAAGCACTTCGTGCTGGACGAGTGCGACAAGATGCTGGAGCAGCTGGGTGAGTGTCTCTCAGGGCTGCGGGGCCACCGAGGTCCACTCACCACAGTGCCCCCCTCCCGGGCCTTCCCAGACAGAGCCTGCTTTCCGTGGGCCGCAGCAGGCCAGGCAAAGGCGTCCTCCAGGCGGGACTGGGGCGGGGCAGGCCCTCTGAGGCCTCCGGAAACAACTGTGGGGAACGAGGCGGTATTGGCAGAGTGACCCTGCGCGCTGAGCAGGAGCAGAGGCACCCACGCCCGGGGGTTTGCTGTGAGCCACGACAGGGCCCGTGGGAGGGGCTGGCGCCGGGGAGGCAGCTGCAGCTCTCACCCCAGTGGCCATCTCTGCCTCAGGCTCCCCTCCCTGAAGCGTGGCCCGAGGCGCACTGGCCCGGCTGCTCTGCGCTGGCAGCGTGTAAGTGGACGGCAGTTCCTCCCGCTGCGCCTGCCCTGAGTCCAGCCCCTCAGGCGCCTGGGGACTCACCCCCTGGTTCTCACTCATGTGCCCATCCTGGGGCCACTGGCCCAGGGGGAGGGTCGGGCTGGTCCTGGGGGTCCTTGGCCTGCAGGCGTCATGCCCACCTGCCCCCACTCATCTGCCCTCCCAGACATGCGGCGGGACGTACAGGAGATCTTCCGCTTGACGCCCCATGAGAAGCAGTGCATGATGTTCAGTGCCACCCTGAGCAAGGAGATCCGGCCCGTGTGCAGGAAGTTCATGCAGGATGTGAGTAGGCTGTGCCCTTGGCCCTCATCTGCCCTCCTCCTCCAAGGCTCGGCCTCCTATCAGCTCTGTCAGGCCTAGGCCTGAGCCAGGCCCGGGCTCAGAGTCCCCTCTTGGTGGAGAAGGATTTCCTGTGGTTGGGATGTGGCAGGCCCTATGGGAGCCTCACAGCCCTGCGCTGCTTGCTGGAAGGGTCCTGGGGCCTGCAAGAGTCCCAGGTGTGAGCCCTGCCTGCCCACCCCTGCTGCCTCCTTTCCTGCAGCCCATGGAGGTGTTTGTGGACGATGAAACCAAGCTGACGCTGCACGGCCTGCAGCAATACTATGTCAAGCTTAAGGACAGTGAGAAAAACCGCAAGCTCTTTGATCTCCTGGATGTGCTGGAGTTTAACCAGGTGAGCTGCCTTCACCAGCTTGTTTCCAGGTAGGGGCTGGGGGCAGGTGTGGGGAGCTGGGCTGATCTCTGCCCTGCAGGTGGTGGTCTTTGTGAAGTCGGTGCAGCGCTGCATGGCCCTGGCCCAGCTGCTTGTAGAGCAGAACTTCCCAGCCATAGCCATCCATAGGGGCATGGCGCAGGAGGAGCGGTGAGTGCGCCCAGTGCAGGGAGGGGTGGGGGTGAGGTGCCGGGAGCCACGTGCCTGACAGCCCGCTCCTCCACTACCCAGTCTGTCACGCTATCAGCAGTTCAAGGACTTTCAACGACGGATCCTGGTGGCCACCAATCTCTTTGGCCGAGGGATGGATATCGAGCGTGTCAACATCGTTTTCAACTATGACATGCCCGAAGACTCAGATACCTACCTCCACCGCGTAAGTCCCATGGCAGTCCCCAGGGGGCGTCTCCAGGGCCAGCGTGGAGGGAGGCCTGACGCCGCCTGTCCACTACTGGCAGGTGGCCCGCGCAGGTCGCTTTGGCACCAAAGGCCTGGCCATCACTTTTGTGTCTGACGAGAACGACGCTAAAATCCTCAATGATGTGCAGGACCGGTTTGAAGTGAACGTGGCAGAGCTTCCAGAAGAAATTGACATCTCTACATACAGTAAGCCGGTCGGCTGGGCTGGGCAGGGGAGGGGCTGGAGCCCTCTCCGTCCCTCACCGGCCCCTCCTGTGTGTCTTGCAGTTGAGCAGAGTCGGTAACCAAGCGCCTCGCCAGGCCCCAAGCTGCCTCCGCCTCCCACGTGCTGCTTCACGCTCTTTCTAAGCCACGACAGATCTCCCTTTTTACTATCTTAAAACTGTAGATTTGTTTAAGAATAAATTTTTATTATGGAAGCCTGGCTCCCACCCGATCTGTTCTGAGCCGCCCACTGGCATTGCACTGACGCTGTGGGCCTGGCCAGTGAGCAGTGCTGTCACTGGTCTCTGTTGGCATGGTATTTAATTTTAAGGGTCAACATTGAAAGGTTTAGACAAAAATAAAGAATTACACAACATCCATGACATTCAAAACAGTTCGAATCCCCTGCCCCAGAGGCAGGGGTGTCTGTACCGTGAGCTTCAGGTGGCGGAGCTGGGGGGCCCTGCCCTGCCCCGCCCCTAACATCAGTCTTAGCTTCAGAGGAAAGTGGAGCCCAACATCCAGGCCCTCCGTCTGTCCTGGGACCTACACGGGGGCTGGGGGCTAGCTCCTGCCCCTACCTGGGGTGACAGCCAGATGCAGTGGAAAAAGTCTGCTGGCTCAACTCTCCACCTTGATTGAGCGTTCTGGGGTTCAGCCAGGCGCCTGCTGCCACCCACTCCCCTTGGCCCATGTGGATGCCAAGGCAGGAGGCTGGAGGAAGCAGAGCAATGGAAGAGAAGAACAGTCTTCAGCCTGTGCAAAAGCTGCTGAGGCCACTGGAGCTGCTGGCCTGGCCAAGCCATCTTCACATGCCTGATTCGGAGGGCCGGAGGGCCTGGGGGAGGAGGAGCCCATGAAGCCCAAGCTGTGGGTGGGGTGGGTGCACATCCCTCCCTCCTGCACCCTCGCCAAGCATGGCCCTTACCCGGGTCTGGTTGTGGCTGGTGCCAGACATGGTGGAGGCAAACTCAGAGTACTTGTTCCCAGTGACCAAGCAGGCCCACTTCCGGTACTCCTCCCTCACCTGTGGGAGCAGCGAGTGGTGAGGAGCTGGGGGAAGAGGGGAGGGGAGGGGAAGCCCAGATCCCGACCCACCTTCTTGTTAAGCAGGCAGTGCAGCAGGAAGAGGAAGAGGCCCTGCAGGCAGTTGAGGATGGTGAAGGTGTAGGACAGGATCCAGCTGTGCGGATCAAAGAGGAACAGGCCGAAAACCCAGGTGCTGCCCAACACGAAGAGCTGGGCCAGGGCGGTGATGGTCAGCACCCTGCGGAGGTGAGGGCAGGGAGAGCTGGCTGCAGCGGGCAGGGAGGTCTGCGCGGCTCTGGTGCCAAGCCCTGCCCCAGCTCCCCTGTCCCTTTCACCCCCTCCAGCACCTCCTCTCACCTCGCCTTCTTCAATTTCTTCATGTCTGGGTTGATTTCAGAAAACTTCTGAGTGAGCTTCCAGACGGTGGTCACAAAGATGACAGCATTGAACTGGGTGGAAAATGGGGCACTCGGGTTAGGTTTAGAGGGCGCAGGGGGAGCCGGCCGAGGCGGGTGGCGGCGGGCACTTACCAAAACGATAACGGTCACGGGTCCCAGGAAGCTCCAGAGGAAGCCACGGGCCGGATCCAACCAGCAGCTGGGGAGGCCGGGAGAGGTCCCATTAGCACCCCGGGGCCCGCAGGTGGCAGCCGGGCCCCGTGTGGGCGGCGCGCTCCCCCCACCGCCCCGCACTCACTAGAGGGCGCGGCCGTAGCCCTGCGGATTGACGGCCGCCGACACGGCCACGATGAGGCCGGGCACGCCGTAGCCGAGCAGGTAGAGCCAGCGCTTGCTCAGGCCCTGGCCCTGGAAGACGCGCACCACCAGGAAGTAGAGCTCCAGGCCCTCGAAGCTCATCCAGCAGAAGGCGGCCAGGAACCAGTAGTGCAGCAGTCCGGCCACCAGGCGGCAGCGCAGCCCCACCTGCGGGCCGGGGCGGGGCCACGTCAGCGCGGGGCGGGGGGGCTGGGGGCGGGGCCACAGTGCGGGGGCGGGGCCAGGGGAGGTCGGCGCTCCCGCCCACCGAGCGCAGGGGGCTGGGACCGCACCTGGCCGCCCTGGTTCTCGATGCCCGCCAGGAAGATGGCGGAGCCCACGAAGAGGCAGATGCAGAGGTGCAGGTGCACGGTGGTGCGTGAGCCCTGGATGGGCCGCACCAGCAGGAAGGTGAGGATGCAGAGCAGCAGGCACACCAGCGACAGCACCAGTCCCACCTTGGTGATCAGGGCCAGCTTCGGGTCCTGCGGGCGGGCGGGACTCGATCGGATCCGGGGCCTTCCTGCCCCGCAGGCGGCCCTACCTCCCTGGTCCTTCCCCTTCCCTGCCTTCAACATCTCTACCCAAGCCTGGCCGGGTCGCTGTCATCCCAAGAAAAAGAAGCCCGTGGGCACAGCAGGGATCCCACAGCCCCTTCCTGTCCCCTGGCCACCTGCTGCCTGGCCTTGACCCCATCCTCGACCCACCGGGACCGCCCTGGCCATAGTCCCCAGTGAAACCTCAACTGCCCCAGCTCTCAGACCCAGCCCTTCTGCCCTCATCTACCTCCTGCCCTTCTCACTTTCTATACCTGGCCACACCTATCAATTCACCTTTTGCCTGGACCACTGTCCTCTCCTCCTCTCCCTGGGCAACCCCACTTATCCCCCCAGGGCAGGGTTTTCTACGGATCTATCTCCTGGGGCCACAAAGAAAGTTGTGCTCCCTGGAGCTGCCCATGTGGGGGAGCTTTTACATCTTCTTTGACAACCCGTGCAGGGGGGACAGTGGCACGGTACGCCAGCAGAGCAGTCCCTGCCAGTGCCAGGCTACCGGGTTTACTAGCTGGGTCAGAAGAGGGAGAAGCAGCTGGTTGCCTCCCTTAAGCCCCCCTTCCCACCTGCACACAGCTCACCTCCACGTCGTAGTGGGCCATGAGGATGGCAAAGCTGCTCAGGTGGTTGCACTGGCAGGTGGTGCTGCCATTTAGGCTGCCCAGCCTCCGGCAGCCTGTGGTGGCCCAGTGTCCGCCCTTGTCGCCACCCCCCTTCCAAAAGGCACAGAGCAGCTCCTGCCGATGTCCGGGCGTCTCCGGCTGTGGGCAGATGGGGCCGCTCAGAGAGGCCAGCCTAAGCCCCCTTTTGGGTCCGGGGCTAGGAGTGAGCTGGTTCTCATTTGGCAAGTCATTTCCTGGGTGCTGGCCGTCTGCCAGACCCGGGGCATAGCAGACAAATGCCTGCCCTTGGAAGATAGTGGGGGAGATAGACTCTAAATAATTAACTTGATAAATAAGCAAACTGGATAGTGTCTTCGAAGGTGATGAGTGCTACTAAAAAATGAAATAGCACAACCCAAATGTCCATCAACAGGTGAATAGATGAGCAGAATATGGTCCATCCAGGCAAAGGAATATTATTCAGTTGTAAAAAAAAAGGAATGGAATTCTATGATACATGCTACAACATGAATAGACCTTGGAAACAGGCTAAGAAGAGAATGCAGATGTACGATTTCATTTACAATGAATATTTAGAATAAGCAAGTTCATAGAGAGAAAGTGGATTCAAAGCTTCCAGGGACTGGGGTAGGGCATATAGGGAGAGATAGTGGTTCCTGGGTAGCGAGTTGTTATTTTGGATGATGAAAACCTTTTGGTAATGGACGTTGCTGATGGTAGTGCAAAATTATGAAAATAATCAATGCCACCGAATTGTACATTTAAAAATGGTTAAAATGGCAAATTTTAGCTAATCTTATGTTATCGCAATTTTTAAAATGCATTAAAATAAAATAGCATCGGGGGGGAAGGAGAGATCGCAGGTTGTATATTAAATAAGTCAGAGAAGGGCTGGATGAGAAAGTGACATTTGAGTAAAGACGGAAAAGAGATAAAGAAATGAGTCACCCCAGGAAGGGGTGTCCCAGGCAGAGGGGCCAGCAAGTGCAAAGGCCCTGGGGTGGTTGGGGAAGGAGCTGAGGGAACAGGAGTGGAGAACTGGGGGGCTAGAGGAGTCCCGAGGCCTGGGTGAGGGGGTGAAAAGTGGGGCCGGCCCCCACCTCCCACCTGAGGACTCACCTGGTGGGAGAAGGCAATGGTGACAGGGGACTTGAGCTTTTCGGTGTCATTGTTGCTCAGGAAGACAGAGGTTACCGCCGAGAGGAGCTCGAGCTGGGCGCCACGGACAGGGCTCTCGTGGGTCTCCTCCAGCTCGGCTTTCTTCTCGGAGTCCAGTGCCAGGGAGGCGTCGGCCAGCAATTTCTGCATTTTCTTGCTGGAGAGGATGCCCACCACGGTGGGGCCTGAGGACAGACAGACGGACAAGCGCACTACCTCCTCCTGCCCTCGCTCCTCCCACAGCTGTGCTGGGGGGCAGGTGGGGCCCACGTAGCTTAGGCCCGGGGGTGGGCGTGGCCCACCTCCCCAGGGCCGAGGGGCGGGGCCATACGCAGCCAGGGCCCCCCCCCCCATCTAGCCCTGGGAGTGGGCATGGCCTCGCTGCAGGGGAGGGGAGGTCTCCCTCCTAAGATACCTAATTCAGGACGGGCCAGGCCCCCACCCCATGATGTCTGTAGCCCCCCAAATGAGTCAGTTCCCAGTTATTACATATCCTGAACCTCAGCCCCAGCTCCCTCCTTCCCTCTCCCATGGGGATCCCCCCACTGGACACCCCCTCCTTACCCCACCATTACCTGAGTCTCCGGCTCTGGTTGCCACGGCCCAATCGAGCAGCATCCGCGCATAGCTTTGGCCCACGGTGACATTCCCATTTCCCTGCTCCTGGATCATCAGGGACAGCTCTGAGGGGAGGAGAGGGGCGGTGAACGCGGGCACTGGGTGCGGGATGGGTGCGGGGGCCGAGCGGAGGGGGCCTCACCTGTGTCCCCGGGGCTGACATAGGTAAGGGAGTCTCCAGGCAAGGTCTCCGCCAGGGTTCTCAGGGTGTCTTCGAGGCCCAAGAGCAGCTGGGTGGCCAGGTGGTGCCGGCTGGGCAGGGCCAGGGTCTCCAGGTCCCCAGGGACATCCAGCAGCTCGTCCACCGACTCAACGAGTTTCTGGAAGGGGTGTTAGGGTGACAGGACGGCAGGGTCATTGGACACGAGGGGCGGGGGCTGAAAGACCCTGATCTCACTCCCCACCAGGGGGCAGACTTGAGAACCAACGGGTTGCCTGGGAGACCAGCATCACCAAAGTACTACAGCAGCCAGAGAACAAGTGCTGGGTGGGGGCGTGCCCCTGAGCATATATATAGATATACATAAGCAACGGGCTGGTCTAAGTCGGGGCTGTCCCTGATGGCTACCAAAAGCCACATGTGGCTAGCAGGCTTTGCAAGAGGCTGGTCCCTCCCGACACGTGCTCCGAGCATAAAGTACATGTCGTAATTTCAAAGCCAGTGCAAAAAAAAAAAAAGAATGTGAGCTGTCTTGACAAATTTTTGATATCAATTACACGTTGAAATGGTAACGTTTCTGATACATATTTTGAATAAGATCTTACACATTAATTTCACTTGCTTATGTTTACTTTTTTTAAAAGTGGCGGCAACTAGATAGAACATTGAGAAATTCATAAACAGCTGGTGTGATGTTACTAGCAGAAAATACAGGGCCAAGGGTATGTGCTCGTTCTTGCATTAGTTCATTTAAAGTTTCACACCAGCTCTGCAGAATAAAGGCACTGCTTTCCTGCCCATGACGTAAGTGGAAACTGAGGCTCCGAGCAGGGGATTGATTTGCCCGAGCTCACACAGCAGGAAGTAGCAGAGCTGGGATTCAAACCCTGGACTCCAGAGGCTGAATTCCACTGGGTAGTGGAGTAATTATACAATTCACCTGTGTGTGTGTGTGTGTGTGTGTGTGTGTGTGTGCATGCGTGCGAGTCAAGGTGTGTATGTACATTTGCATTTGTGTAATGGGTGTACGTGTGTGTGTGTGTGTATTCTGCATACAGACTGTGTGTGTCTCTAACCTGAGGCCCTGACTTGGGCCAAGTGCAGCTTCCACTGACACTGCAGTGTCCCCCCACCCACCCCTGTACGTCCCCCTGGGTCCCCCCTCACCTGGATGGTGTTTTGGGCCGTGGCTGGCTTGAAGTCTCTGCGCAGAGCCTCGACTTTGTCAAAGAACTGGGAGAGACTCTGAGGAGAGGGGAGATGGGAGGAGAGGTTAGAGACCCTGAAGGGGCACAGGGGCGGGGGGGGCGGCATGCCACACAGGCAGTTTACCTGCTGGGACCACTCACCTGGCTGCTGATTCCAGAAGGCGGAGTCCAGGGGGGCAAGGAAGTCTCTGCAGGGGGACAGGACAGAGGCTCGTTAGGTGGGAAGGGGTGAGTGCGAGTGTATGCTCTGGGAGCTCAGGGGAGACCACGCACCTTCACAGACGGTGGAACTTGTATAAGGTGGGAACCCGGCTTTGGGCACCCAGCCTCGGTGGCAGTGGCACCTGTACGTGCCTTCAGTGTTGACACAGTAGGTGGAATTGTGGCACTGATGTGTTTTGGAGCTGCACTCGTCCTCATCTGGGAACACAAAGAAGAGGGTCAGGACCTGTCCAGCTGGGACCAGCCCCCCTCTCTTCTGCCTGCCCCGTTTCCCTTCTTCCTGGTGTCCGTGCCCTTCACTGGCTGGAAGTGACATCCCGTGGGGATCCCGCATCCCAGAGGATGGATGCAGTAGGAATTATTGGAAGTGTGTAAAACCCTGAAATGCAACAGGGGAGCCTCCTACAGATGCTCAGGTGTGAAAATACTGAAGCACCTTCATCCCAGCTGGTCATTAGCTGCTGCCCAGAGGTCCCCAGGCGCCCCCCCACCCCACCCCACCCCTTGGCCCGGCTCCTTCCCTGGGACTGGCAGATCTTTTTACATCTAGCCTCCAGTTTTCATTCTGCTCGGTCAATGCAGGTGCCGGTCCATATAGGACCAGATGTTTTGGTTACGGGAGAGTGAGATCTGAGCTCCAGACCTTCGCAGACGGTTGTGTTTGGCCCATTGGGGGACCCAGGGATGGGCTTCCAGCCAGGTCGGCAGCGGCACAGATAGGTGCCCACCCTGTTAAGGCAGTGGGTGGAGCTGTGACATGGCTTTCGCTCCGAGATGCATTCGTTCACGTCTGAGGACAAAGTTAGAGGGTCAGAACTTCCTCCACCTCACCATCTGTTTATTGCCTGGCCCCCAGGGTCACACTGTCATCTCCAGTGCTGCCACCTGGTGACTTCCAACCTGAACTCTCAAAGTGCCTAAGGTGGCCCTCCTTGCAGGATGGATGCAAGCAGGGATCATGGTCCCTGGTTTACAGGTGATGAAATGGAGGCCAGGAAAGAAACAGAGTCATAGGGATGGGACTTCCTGAGCAAGGATTCTTGCTCATTCCCTCCCCAGCCCTGGCCGAAGCTCCCCTTCTCAGAACCAGCAGCGGCTCCTCCCTCTTCTCTGTCTGTACACCACAGGATGAGGAAGGGCCGAGGTGGGGTGGGGTGGTCTTGGGAGGTTCTGCCACCTCCTTGCCCTGTGCAGAGGCCTTCCTGGGGAGGGGTCAAGTCCTCGGACAGAGCCTCAGCAGCCCCTCCACATTGGGGGAAGGTTCTCCCTTCTCCTCGGGCCGCGTGACCCGTCCAGCCTCCAGGGGCCTGTACCTGAGCACAGCCTTGGGTCGTCTGGTTTGTTCTGAAAGCCGGGCAGACACTGGCAGGTGTAACTTCCCGGGGTGTTGACGCAGATGCTCCAACTATTACAGAGTCTGGGGTTCTTCTGGCACTCATCCACGTCTGCAAGGGGAAGGAGAGGGGGGTGGGTGCCTGCAGCTGTGGCAGCCTTTCGGCGCTGGGGACGGGCCATGTTTCCCAGCACAGAAGTCTCCGGAAGACCCCATTGTCTCTCCCCAGGGAGGGAGCATCATTCCTGTCCTGATGTTGGTCACCTCCAGTGCCCTTGGCCTCCCTGGGCAGCTCACAGCCAGCGCGGGGACGTCACAGTCCCCCACAGTGTCCCAGGCTGACGAGATGGAGCCCAGGCCAGGGTGGGCCTGCTGGAAACAGCATGCAACTGAAATGCTGCTTCCCCCCCAGGGGGGACCCCTTCATGGCTCTCGGGGTGGCCGAGTTCTGCTTGGACTGGAGTCCCAGTGACCCCAATTCAGACTCCAGCTCCCTGGAGATGGACCGAGACCTGCTCCTGAGCCAGGCCTGCTGGACAAGGAGGGCTGCCGGGTGAGGGTCACGCATCCAAAGGTCAGCCCTTGAACCCTGCCGGACATGCAGCCCCCTGGCCCTGGGACTGAGCAGGTGCCTTTTCCTGATCCACCCGCAAGATGTGTGCATGAAGCCCCATCCGAGCAGAGGCAGCCCGTCATCTCGCCCCCTTGTCCCCGCTGGGTGCCGTCGAGCAGGACTTGGCCTCCACCTTCTGTCCTGGAACTGCCCAGCCCCAGGGAGATGGCTCCCTGGCGGCACCTTCTCTTGCTCTCTGCTCCAGACGGGGGTGCTTCTTGCTTGACCCAACTGTCTGAGTCAGGGAAGTCAGATTTCACGCTGCCCCTGCCACGGGCTCCTTTGGGGCCACGGTCATCGAGGCTGACCCAGTGTATTGGGGATGGTCAGGGTGCAGCCTCAGGCAGGGAACTGAGGGGGGTGCAGAGCAGCAGCGAAGAGGAGCCGGAGCTCCAGCAGCAGCCACAGAAGACAGGGGCCAGGGTGCCAGGGTCAGTGGGCCCACCCTCGAGTCTCCCTCCTCCACATTTCAGCCTGGGGCCATCAGTCCATCCTGGCCTGGGGGAGCAGGGAAGCTTCAGGGCATGGCTGAGCACGGGAAGGTCCAGCTGAGAAAGGCAGGTGTGGGCCCAAGCCAGAGGCAGGTGGTCCTTCCCGGCTGGCACTGGCAATGGTAAATAGGACATGTCCTCAGGGGTGGCCCAGGCTGGAGTGGGTTGAGGACATGGTGTGGGGTGGCCAGGCGGAGCCCCTCATGGAGCAGGCGGCAGGCTGCATTATCCCCAGCAGGCGTCTTTAAAGTCCACAGGGTATCTCTCAGCCTCTCCGCAGCTCATTTCTCTCAGCCTTGGTCTGTTTCTAAAAATGGCAACGTGCCTTCCCCATAACCACCTCCTTCCCCAGTCCAGGGGCTCATGAGAGGCTCCTGCAAAGAAGGACCCATGAACGCCAAGTACTGTTGCCCAGGTTGGGCATTGCACAAGGGGTGCCCAGCCAAAGGGGCCAAAAACCAACCACCTCTCTGTTCCGCTAACAGAGCTGTGTCCACCTGGAGAAAACAGGCTTGCTTCTAACCCAGGCGAAGGTGCAGTCCCCTGTCTTTTTCCCACCCCCAGCCCGCTGTGTCCCCAGCACACAGAGCCACACCATGTCCCCCTCCCTCCCACCAGGGCCTGGAGGGGAGGGCTGGCGTGGCAGCGCTTTCTCTCCGCAGCAGGGCAGGCCTGCTTGACCCCTGTCAGGTCCTCACCTCCTGTCTCGGCTCCCCACCTCTCCCTGCTTCTTGGGCTCTCCGCTAACTCCCTCTCTGGGCGAGCCCCGGCTCAGACATAATTATAGTCTTTTAAACCAGCAGTCGTTGCCGATACAGCACATTTGATGAGCGCCTTTGCAATCTCATTTATCTTCCCTGCAATGAGGCAAGCACGCTTTTTGTACCCCACCCCACCCCCACCCTTTACAGAAGGGTAAACTGAGGCACCGAGAGGCGAAGTAATTTGTCCACCGTCACACTGTTAACAAAAGGCAAAGTGACTTTTGCTTTTGTTTCTAAAGGACAGAGACTTTTGCTCTTTTTCTCTTTCTCTCTCTTTTTTTTT
>PVIY010043300.1:0-20417 GCA_004026745.1 Myrmecophaga tridactyla
GGGGTGCCCAAGGTGGTCTGGGAGGCCTCCAGGCGAGCTGCGCTTCCTTCCAAAGTGGCCATCTGTGTCTGCAGTATGGGAAAACAACAGATTGATTTGCCTGTAGTGGTGATTGAAAATGGTCTTTTCAAAGGAATTTGACTTTACCAAAAAAAAAAAGTGAGTCCATTTTAAATATGGACAGAGTAGCGGCAAAATTTGTGCTCTTTATTAGTTGTGTTATCAAGGTCCATGGGAGGCTGCTTTCTTGACTTCAGGCCATCAGGGAAGAAGGTTCCAGAGCACTGTTGGGGGCAGTGGGCCGGAATTAAATGGCGTGGAGGAGGGAGAGGAGCACATGCGGGGACCCTGTCCACTCTGAACGTGGAGGCAGGCAGGATGGTGAGGAAGCTGGCATGGCAACCGACTCTGTCCAGGCTGCAGCCTGGCAAGAGCCAGCCAGGGTCCTGTTTGTCCATCTTGCAGGAGGTGCTCGGTGGGTTCTGAAGACTCACAGGCCAGGCTGCTTGCCTGAGGCAGAGGCACAATTACAGCCCGGTCACTTATTGCCAGGTCTGTTGCAAAATCCTCCAGACTCAATTAATTTAATTTGCTTTAATTAAAAAATATAAATACTCCCCAGCTTGGGTAAGAAGCGCAGGCAGTTGTGAAATCAGGTATTGGGGCTGAGATGTTGCAACCCCGGGAAGGGGTGTGCATGTGACAAGCAGCTGCTTGGATGGCATGTGCCAAGGACAGAGGCCTGCCTTGGCTCCATTCACAATGCTGAACCAGTCCACAAGGCCGAGCTGCTTTCTCTTGGCGCGGCGTGTTGGGGTGGGAAGCAGGCCAGTGAGCTGTGTCTTGAAGACTCATCCCACTGCCAGAATCATCTGGAAAGTGAGTCCTGCTGACAGAGCTAGAAAGGCCTCTGTCCGATTCCCAGGGAAGTTCACTTTTTGAGTCTGCTAAAGCTGCCTGAATGCACACACCAGAGATGGATCCGCTTTTAATAAAGGGATTTATTAAGTTAAATATTTACAGTTCTTCAGAGGAAAGGCAGCTGGCTTTCATCTGAGTTTCTCTATTAATGGGAAGGTACATGGGGACATCTGCTGGCCTTCTCTCCTGGCTTCTGGGTTCCAACAGCTTTTCCCAGGGCGATTCTTTTCTGCATCTCCAAACATCTGGGCTGAGCTACAAGTGCTGAGATGAGGTATACTGAGCTGCTGAGCTCTCTCCTGATCTCTCCCTTTTAAGCCTCCAGCTAAATAAATCAAACCCCACTCATTGTGGAAGGCACTTCCCTTAGCTGACTGCAGATGTAATCGTCCCTAGATGAGTTTCACATGCTGATGATTTAAGTCCACAGCCACAGAACAACAGGGCATCATCACCTGGCCAAGCTGACACCCCAACCTAACTACCACCTTCAGTGTCCATCCTGTCTATGAGGCAGAACCTCACTGGTTCCTGGGTCTCAGGCATGCCAGAGGTGACCCCTGGATGATTCCAGAGGCCTAGATGTAGACAGAGGAAGCACTTGTTAAGGGGGCATCTGCCACCCTCTTCCAGACAATTTTAGCTGTGCGAGTCAAGAGTTGCCAACCTTCAGATAATTTTAAATCTGAATTTTTAGCTGAAATCTCCTGACTTCTTGTACCTGTGTACTGTGGGTCAAACAGAACATGTCTGTGTGCCGTTGACCACCTCTGGCAAGAGGTCTGTATTGAAGCCCTTAGCTTTTCATGCCAGAGGAACAGTGAAGCCCCAGAAGTGTTCTGCTCGACTCCTTACAGCCAAGGCACTGCCGCCCAGAGGAGAGGTCACCCAGAGCCACAAGATGAGGTGTTTATGCTATAATCAGCTAGAAACCAAGACCATGGAAATTCAAAGAGTTGTGGAAACCATGTCAGTCAAATTGAAAGGAAACTCACATACCCTGGGACATACTGGGGATTTGTGTCGGGAGCCGGAGCCTAGCGTTTCAAAATCATATAACCTGATGCCCCTAAATGAACCATCTCAAGAATAAACATTCCTCAAAACTGATTGTCCAAGCTACCAAAAAGCTGTCTCCCCAAAGAGTTGCTTTCATCCAACACAGCCTAATTAATATGCTCCCAGTGATGGCTGGGAGCATAATGTCAAATAGCTATTTTTTGTAAAATTTCCCTTAAGAATTTTATTCATGATATTTAGAATGTCCCTATGTACAAGGAACCCCATTCTAAATTTACCTTCAGAACTCAAATCCCTGAGAACATCTGAGGAGCTGTTGTGTTCCTGGCTATTCAATTACAAGAACTGTGTACCCTATATACTTTCCCTCTTTGCCCTGGCAGCTGGGAAGCACAGACTTGAATTTTATGTCAAGTTGCTATTTAAAATGAAAACACTTTCAAGATCCCACTGCATGAGGTTAGTTACACTGATCAGTGTCTATTGATTGAGAAAATGACAAAATAATAATAATAATAACTGCCATAGAGTGAAATCCCTTTTAGATTAATTTGATTTGTATAACTCCCATTAGTAGATTTTAGTTTCCCCGGTACCAGTGGTCAGCTCTGCCTGCTGGGACCTGAGCCACGTTATAATTCCTGTATTTACGTGAGTTTAGCGCCGTTGGTTGAGTTGGATTTAGGTCTGGCTGTGTGTGAGAGGACGTAAGATGTCAACGGTTAATTGCTTGCTCAATTTAAAGTTTGTGCTGCTTTGTTGGACCTGCTCCGTGAATTGGTTGAGGACTCAAACTGCCCATTGGTGAGAACAATGTCACATACCACGCCTGGCTGCAAGGGAGCCAGGGAAATGGAGTTGGTACATAGAAGGTCATTTAAGTATTTGAGGATTTGATCAGTTTTCCCAAGGGTCTGTCCTTTGACATCTGAGTCTTGCCCTGTAAGTGCTTATTGCCTCAGCATCCTTTTCAGTGATCTTGTCTTCACTTATCTCATAGGCCAGATTATATTTGTCAGTGGATTTGCATGTGACTTGAGCTGTCCCCCAGCATCACTTTAATTAATTCCACTAAACCCTATATCTTCTACAAGATTGGCAATTTCGTTTTACAATCATCTTGCTTTGTGCTATCCCATGTTTGTGATAGAGTTTGGCATGGGTGAAGTAAGAGATGCTAAGTTTAAGCAGGATAAATATGTCTGTCAATGAATATTTCTATATTTTGACTTCTTATAACTTTGAGGACTTGGATCTCAAATATGTATACCATTGAAACGATAAAATTTCATCCTCAGCTTTTACAAAATGTGCTTAGCCGTCCTTTGGCACCCTTCAGCAGTTGAACTATCTGCTGCCCTAATTCTGCTCACTTATCTGCCCACAAGTCCAGGTTCTTTTCCTGGAAAAGGATGCCCACCAGCTCTTCGCACAGGCAGGTGAGAGCGTGGGCTCTCCCTGAGTTCAAATCAAAGATCCACCAATTACTAGCTGAGTGAACTTGAACAAAATTTTTAACTTCTGTCTTGGTTACCTCGTCTTACAAATAGGAATAATGACATTACTTAGCTCAAGGGGTTTTTGTGAGGATTAAATATGTTAGAACAGTGTCTGGGTGAGCATTTAAGAAGAGTGGGCGATGATGATGGTGGTGGTGATAATAATTTGCACAATATTACACCATCGTGCCACCTTCTCAGACCAGTGTCCCCGTGCACTGCAGATGGTGAAAATGAATTGTGCACACAGATCAAAACTTGGCACCACATGCTCAGCCTCTCTGGGTATCAGTGAAGTGCAAATTAAGCTGACAGTGGGCTCCCGCGTCTCACCCGTTACCACAGCACATGTCAAGAGGTCCAGGCACCCAGATGTTGGCAAGGATGTGGGGGGGGTGCATAGTCTAACCGTGGAAATGCAAATTAACACCTCCACTTTGGAGAGCAATTTGGCTGCTTCTGGCAAGGATGAAACATGCCTTTTCTTCCACTCAGCAGTTCCATCTGGCTCGTCCCCTTCATAGGAGGTGCTCTTTGAATTCTGCTTGAGTAAGAAGTGTAGAGGAGAGGCTGCTTCCCGGCAGCTCTGCTGCTCTCTGAGAGGTGTGCGCCTTCTGCTTGGTGCCTTGCCTTCAGATGCAAGTGACAGAAACCCCAGCTCCAGTTGGTTTCGACAAGATACTGCATTTTGCGCTCCCTCTACTGAGACGGGGCAGGTGGGCTCTAGGCAGGGCTGAACCCGGTGGCCTGCCAGTACCATAGTTTTGTCCTAACACTCAGAGCCCAAGATGATGGCTAGGGCAGGCCAGCTGGCTTCTGAGGTCACATCCAGCGGGAGCAAGAGAGCGTCTTTTCCCAGAGTGCTGAAGCTGTGAGGTTCTTTCTAACTGGACTAGCTTTGGGCAGGAAGAAAGACCTTTCCTGGCCCTTTCTGGTGAATTAGACAGAAGTGCCCATTTTCTTCTCACTGGCAATGCCTCTCTTCTCCCACTGTGCCATCTGCAAATCTGAGATTGTTTCCCCACCTATCTCCTGCCATCAGGGACTGGGTTTTGTAGAGATGGTGGTGAGCCTTCTAGCAAGTTCTAGAATACACCAGGACAGGCTTTGGAGCCTGTTTTCAGATTTAGCCCCAAGCATCCCAATTCCTTTCACCCTTCTCCTCACACTCAGCTGGGAGAGAGGTCAGCTGAGGACTTGGCCTTTGCCCTCAGCCCTGGGCGGTCACCTTCACTGGGTCCCTCCATGAGAGGACCCCTGCCCCAGCAGGGCACGTGGGGCACTGGTGGGGGGGCACTGGGCAATTTGGCATCTCTAAGGAAAGATTCAGTGCTGGCACATGAAGGCTGTGTGTGTGCGTGGGGGAGGGGCGGGTTGTATCCCTAAAGTGGGTTCAGGACGGTGAGGACCTGGGCTGGTGCTCAGTCTCCCTCTCCATGTTTTTCTAGAAAGTTCCACACCTGCCTCTGTCCCTGCCGCTCGGTTTTGACCTGCCTCTTCCTTCCCCTGAGCCCCTGAGCATGCAGCGCGTCCGCGGGGTGCCCTCGAGCCTCCCACACCCGAGGTGCTCACCCCCAGCCCAGCCACCTCCCCAGGCCCTGGCGTGTCTTCCCTTCCGCAGCTCCGCCTCCGCGGACGCTCCGCCCAGAACCCGGGGTGGCCCTGCTGCGTTGGCTGCGTCTCCCCCTCCGCCTCGGGGACCTGCTCGGCCTCACCCTGGGGACATGGTGCTGCCGCCCCGTGGCACCTGCCACCCCGTGGCACCTGCCGCCCACCCTGCCTGGTCCACCTTCCCCCCCCGCCCCCGCCCCAGCCTCACCCCCCAGCGGCCAGGGAGGGGGGCGCCCGGCAGAACCCAAGTGGGTCCGTTTCTCCTCTGCCGGGACCTCCCTGTCTCCGCTCGGCCACCTCCCCTCCGCACCCCTCGTCATCCCACAAAGCCACAGAGGCTCCTTCCTGCTTCTGGAACAACCCGCAGGGGCCTGGCGCACACCCACCTGGCGGCCCCTGCCCTTAATTCCCTTTTCTGGAAGCTGCTTCTTCCCCACGCAGCTGTACGGCTACTCCTTCCCTTTCCTCAGACCTTTCTGCAAACGTCACCTCCTAGAAGCCCTCCCTGACTGCCCGTCCAGAAGGGCCTCGCCTTGCCCTCTTCATCTCCCCTGCCGAACTTGTCTCCTCCCCAGCCCTGTGGGCACCTGACCGAGGCGTGCGCCTTAGTTTACCGTCCACCCTCCCGCGTGAAACCACGTCTCCCGCCCGCCTCCCTGCACTGGCCCCGCCCCTGTGTTCCCTTGGCCCGCACCGCTGGCGAGCTGAGGGTTGCACTCGTTTATCTTGTGGACAATCTCTCGGCTAAAATGTAGGCTTTGGGGGTGCGGGGTCCGTGTCGTGCTCGCTCCTGCCCCCTGGGTCTGGGAGAGTGCCTGCCCGGGCTGGTGCTCAGCAGCAGCTGACCCTCCCCGCCCCGCTCCTGCCCCCTCCCCGGCCCCCCTCTCTGGGCCACCTGCACCCCCAGGAAGAGAAGGACTTCAGTAGCCCCTGGGCGGCTTTCTCTGGCCTCTGCTGCAGCTGTCCCCCTAACAATAGCCGCCTTCTCTCTGCTCGGCTCTCCTCCTGCCCTGCCCCCTACGCTCTCTTCCTCTCCCCTGAGTGCACACAAGTGCTCACACACGCGTGCACACACACGGCTCCCTTCTTCCCTCCGCCAGCTGTCCGTGCCCCCGTCGGGCCTCCCCAGGCTCGCAGGCTGCCAGCAGCGGCTTCGCCCACCCCATGGCGCCTTCGCAGCAGGGCCCGCCCCCCACGGGTGTCACTGCCACATAATGAATTTCTTTAAACGCCATGTAACAGTCACACCCTTTCTCCAAGACCTTCGTGTTTCAGAACAAAAGCAAACCACCGAAGCAGAAATCCAGATCATTAGGCTCTGCTGGCTCCCAGTGAAGGCTGGGCCTCAGTTTCCCCACTTGCACAGCAGAGCTGAGGCGTTTGTGCATCAGTTACCCTGTGCCTTTGACTCCGCCCTGGGGTCCTGTGGCCGGGAAGGAGGGGTTCTGTGGGCCAGAGAGGAAGTGGGTGGCCCGTGTCTCAGCTCTTCAGAAGGCGGGTGATGGGCCCGGGTCTGCTGTGTCCAGCCCACACCCTGAGTTCTCCCTGTCCCAGCCCACGGCTGGGTTTGCTCGCACACTGCATCTCGTTTAGTAACTGCAGGATGAGCTCACCTCCACGGGGGCCTCGGTGCGAGACCAGAGCAGACCCCAGGAGCACCTGGAAAACCACCCCCCAGAGCAGAGGCTGCTGTCATTGGCAGGAGCGCCGACTGGCTCCCTCCGTGGCCCATGAGGCCGCAGCTATCCGCCCCCATTATTCTGGAGTGATTCCTTCCTGCTGTCCCTGGTGCCCCAATCTGGCTCCTTCTCCCTCTTCCCAGTCCCCCCACCCCCCCCCACCCCACCCCCACCGTCCTGTGGCTGCAGGATCAGGGGCAGCTGCCCCAGCGGGCCGTCCGGGCCCGGGACCCTCAGCTGCCCACAGGCTGGTTCTCACCCTGCACCTCCGCTGTCAGCCCACGCCCTGGCCAGCGGTCAGTGCCAGCACCCACAGGGGCCCTCTCAGAAGCCACTGGGGCAAAGGGGGACACTGAGCGTCCAACGCTGCCACCCTCCCACGTGCAGAGGGCCTCCGCTGTGCCCACACAAGCCCTTTCTAGGCTCAGAGGCCAAACCCAGTGCCAGGCAGGTGACACCAGCCGTGGGGCAGCCAGCCAGGGGGCTCAGCAGGCCGGGGGCAGGGGCGGCACCCCCAGCCCAGCCCAGTGCGGTCGTTGGATGTTGGGTGGACCCGCGGTTACCACCTCTCCTGCTTTTTATGAGAATCTGCCTGATTTTCAAATGTAGGCCACTAAGTCAACTTTTAAATAAATCAGTAAATAAAAACACTGGAGGCCCCAAGCAAGCACACCTGGGGTGAGTGTGGCCCATAGGCCTCAGGTTTTCCTACCCGGGCTTCTCAGAGGAGCCCCCCCATCCCCTAGGGGTCAAAACCCACTAAGCCGTTTCTGGAGACCCTGAAGATGGGGGTGCTGTGGCGTCCCTGGGGCGGGGTCCGGGACCTCTGGTGTCCTGCTTTGCACAGGAGGCCCTACTCAGCCCCCAGATTGCTTTGCCTTCCGTGAGGCTCCACCAGGTCATCCATAGGGGTGGAGTTTAGTTTATGCTTTTCTCTGAGCCGTGAACCTAAGCTGAAGTGGGGTTTGCTGCAGTTTTAATATACCCTGAATTATCCAGGAATGCAAGTGATATGTAAATTGAGGGACTATTAGGCTTCAATTCAACATTTTCCCAGGAGTTGTCCCTTATTTCTGAAAATCACCTTGTTAATAGCAGGGCTACCCAGAGAATTTGCATTGCAAACCCCGCAGCCCCCTGGCCCCCCATTTGTGACTGTGGCTTCAGGTGTTGGGCAGTGACTGCTCTGTCCTGTCTTCCTGGTGGATGTGCTGGCAGCTTCCATAGTGAAAGTCTTCTTTATTATAAATTGCTTTCCTTAATTTTTCCTGCAGATTACAGTTAGAGCATAATATTGATTTTTTGGAAATGCTGTGCATAGGTAGGTTCTGTTACCAGGAAAATAAGGGGGTATTATAAAATATTTGTCCTAGAGATGGAGCCTTCACCTACTTGCTTTGAGGCCAATCTTTGAAGCATCGGTATAATGTCAGATTCCGCCGAGGTGAGGATTAAATGTCCACTGGCTGGCTGGTGGCCTCCCCCAGGCCGTGTCCTAAGGGTCGTAGTAGGTTTTCTCCCCCTCCTCCGTCCCAGCCTTCTGGACTAAACCACACGAGGGTGGAGGATTTTAAGGAACAGCTCACCCTGACAGTGACCTACTAGGAAATGAAACCTGTCACTAGGGCTGGGCAGCCCTCTGTGCCCAGCTAATTGCATTTCCAGGAAATGGACAGGTCCCAGTTCCTCATTTGCAGAAGCTACGAGACCCACCCCAGGAGCACTCAGCCAAGGCTGGCATTTAACTAGAGGCCAGGTGGGCAGCCCACCTTCAGGGCTCCCCTTGTGGGCAGCTCAGCCGGGCCTGCCACGGCCACTCTGCTGGGCGTCTGTCGTCTGCAGCCCCACTCCATAGCTGTGGCCTCATCCAGAACAGGCCAGTGGAAAGAGGAGCTTATGAAGGGGCGTTGGGGGCGGGGGGGAGGGCAGCACTCAGCCCTCACCTGGTTATCTCTGTCCCTGCCTCTCCCCAGCAATTAGCCTTTCTCCCCCCGACCCAGCGCCAGAGGGAGCTTTGAGAAATGGAAATTGAATCATCTCACTCCCCAGCTTAAAACCCTGCCCTGGCTGCCCAGTGCTCCTAGAATAAACTCTCGGCCCCTTGCCAGGGCTGACCCCGCTCACCCCTCTGACCACATCCCCCAGGCCTCTCCCTTCCTTCTTCCCACCACCCAGACCTCCTGGGACCCCCTGGGGCCCTGCTGTTCTCGGATACACCAAAGTCCTTCCTTCCCCAGGGCCTCGAGCAGCACCCACTGGCCTGTTCCTTTTCCTCCCTGAGCTCCATCTCTGTCTCTCCTCTTTTCCCACAAGGACAGGCCCTCCCCACCCCCAGGCTATCCCTACCCCGTGCCCTGCTTTGTTCCTTAGGGCTTATCACACCCTTGAAATGATCTCAGGCCCTTCCTCATTTATTTCTTGCCTGTTATGTTCACGGCCCCGTTTCTCCAGATTCTAGAACAGTGCCTGATAGGTGTGGGACTCAAGAAACATTTGAATGAATGAGTGACTCTCAGGCCTGAGGCTTGAAGTAGCAGAAAAGAAGAACAAAATGGAATTTGAATTATCTCACTGGCCAAACACCGAGAAACATAACTGAAATTAGTTCAAGTGAACCCTGCTGGTTGTGGAATGCAGATCCTGTCCTTGGAGCCCCGTGTTCCTGCGTCTGGGGTTTTCTTCCGTCTGGGTGGGCTCTTCCCTATTCCCTTTGTGATGGCAACGCCCCCAGCTCCCTGTGCACCCCAGGAGGGAGAGCGCCTGGACAAGGGCGCCAGCCAAAGCCTGGGAGGGGGCGTTCCTTGGCCGGGCTGGGGCCCCGTGTCCCCCCGCCCCTTGCCCGCAGAGCCAGGGACCGTGGGCAGCCCTGAGTGGCCAGGCTCAGATCATGGGTCTAGCGTGGAGGTGGGTCACCCTCACCTGAGCAGGTTGGATGGAGCCTGCAAGAAGGGGCATGGGTGCTGGGAAGGCGGGAGCACGCCTCCATGGGCACCACAGCCGCTTCCCCGCAAGTGGCACATCCCGGGAAGGGGGCTGTACGGGGAGGGGGAGGTCCAGGGAGGGGCAGGTATGGGAGGGTACCTCCCCCGCCCCGGCTCGCTCTGCTTCCAGCACAGTCCCCTCGGCCGCAGCGTCACGCCCACCCCTTCCTCTCTGCCTGCCCACATTTCGCAGTTCAGCAGGATCCCATTTCTGGCACCGAGAACTCTTGCAGCATTGGTTTATCACTCCGTGCAGCAGTTTGTGTCTGGTGTCTTTTAAAAAGCCGGAGAAAGAGAGTCATGTTGTAACCTTGCAGGCGGCCCAAAGTGAAAAGGATTGGAGCGGCCGGGCCTGCGAGCTGGGGGACCCTGCTTATTTAATGCCTTCCCCCTGCCCTGCCTCCTCGGCCAGCTTGTCTGCCAAAAAACAAAGGCCTCGGTCCCGTGGTATTGTGCATCTACTATTTATAGTGTTCTAGAGTTTGCAAAAAGGACGTCCTTCTCATCTGTCACTCATTCCTCGGGGCACCCATCCCCCCCTGGGAGTCAGTGGTGGTGTTCTCTGCCACCCCGACAGGGCGCCCAGAGAAGCGCAGCAGTGGATGGTGGAGGCCACCCAGCTCAGGTCCTCCGCAGGGGTGCCGTCGGAACTCAGCTCGGCTTCCACTCTGTGCGCCTTGGGGTCTGGGTTAGGGCTTGCAGAAGTGGCAGCTGACCGCTGAGTCAGCCTCCAACCCCGAATATGTTCTGTCTCTAACTGCTTAACGAATACATTCCCTTTAAACACACGGTGTTTCTAAAAAAGGCTGAAAAGTTCACCCAAAAATCCAGATTCCAAGCTTGACTTTAAAAAAAATAAAAAAACATCCTGATGCTGATTTTCAGCCCAGGTCACTGCAGCCTGGGGGCCAAGTGTAGCCCGCTGCCTGTTTTGATAAATAAAGTTGTGTGGGCACACAGCCACACCCACTTCTCCGGGGCCACTTCCCTGGTGCAGTGGCCGGTGGCGTGGTTGTGACTCAGACCTGGGCCCACAAAGCCTGAAATATTTACAGCCTGGCCCCTTGCAGAAAAAGCACGACCTGCTGTGGCGCTAATCTGTGTCCTGTGTCACAGCCACCGCTGCCCCCAGCATTTGTCAGAATGCAGCTACTGCAGAGGACATCGCCATCGCCAAATCACAGAGGTTCGGGAGCGATGGACGCGCATTTCCCTCCCCCAGCCCTGGCCTCTCTCCATCTCGCCAGAGACACAGCGAGGCAGTGAGCGGACTGGAGACAGGCCACCTGGGCGCAGGTCCCAGCTCTGTCACTGACCAGTTGTGGGTCCTTGGGCAAAAAAGGGACTTCACCGCTCTGTGCCTCAGTTTCTCTCACTGTAAAATGGGGACAAAAATAGTATCTCCCTCAATGAATTGTTATAGATCATCATCATCATTGTCATCTAAATTGGTGGTTCTCAAGGTGTGGCCCTGGGAACCCTGGACCGAAAACTGCTTCCATGGTAATACCAAGACAATATTTTCCTTTTCACGCTCTCTTTTTTTTTTTGCTATATAGCTATGCTATCTTTTTTTTTTTTTTTTTTTTTTTTTTTTTTTTTTTTTTACTTTTTTATTGTATAGTATAACATATATACAAAGCAAAGAAATAAAAAAGCAATAGTTTTCAAAGCACTCTTCAGCAAGTAGTTACAGGACACATCCCGGAGTTTGTCACGGGCACAGGTGTACAGTGGAGTTTTCTAGAGAGTCCTAACATACTCACAATTATCTAAAGAGGGTTTTAAAATAGGCCTCCCTTCTCCATCCATCTGGGTGAGGCTGGAATTTTCCTATAACATAGCCTAAACAAGGTATCCTAACAGATTGAATGCAGAAGCCAATATGAGAATCCAGCTGCCTTCTAGTAAGCCCAACATGAAAGAGTTTGCAAAAATGTGAGTCAGTGCAAATCTTTGAACTAATTTTATTCGGTTTGGAGAAAATGTAGTTATTTTTCACTAAAAAAAAGGACTACATGCTAACAAGTAATGAGCATTAGTATTAATTATTATTAAATGAACTCATGTTATCAGTTTCTCAGTTTCAATTTCTAATGCAGTAACTATTGCTAGATATAATCCACATAAAAGCTCAATGGGGTTCTCAATAATTTTTTTTTTTCCCCATGGGCAGGCACCGGGAAGCGAACCCAGATCCCTGGCATGGCAGGCGAGAATCCTGCCAGTTGAGTCACCATGGCCCACCCAATAAGTTTTAAGAGTATAAAAGAGCAGTGTTAATTATTATTAAATGAACTAATATGTTTTCAGTTTCTATTGCAGTAACTATTGCTAGATATAATCCACATAAAAGCTCAATGGGGTTCTCAATAATTTTTTTTCCCCATGGGCAGGCATCGGAAATCAAACCCAGATCCCTGGCGTGGCAGGCGAGAATCCTGCCAGTTGAGTCACCATGGCCCACCCGATAAGTTTTAAGAGTATAAAAGAGCAGTGTTATTATTAAATGAACTAATATGTTTTCAGTTTCTATTGCAGTAACTATTGCTAGATATAATCCACGTAAAAGCTCAATGGGGTTCTCAATAATTTTAAGAGTGTAAAAGGGCTCTGATGTCAAAACACTTGAGAACTACTGCTGTGGATTAACAATGCCCCTGAGTCCCTTTTCCGTTTTATGGAGTATTCCCACAAAAAGTGAACACCTGGTCAGTACAGATTAAACAGATCCACAGTCCACAAAATCAAATAGACAACTTAATCTGCTAGCTGTTCAGCTCCCATCACGTGGGTGATGGGACCTGAGAATCTGTAGTTTCCCCAGTCAGACATGGTCCTCACAGGCCTCTGCAACCTGGGTGTTCATTCACTCATTCACTCACTCATTCATTCATTTCACAGATGTTCACTGCGGCCCTCAGCTTGGTGAACTCTACTCTAGAGGCACAGAGGCAACAGCCAGAGCTGAACACTTGCCCTTGTGAGCTGTGTTCTAGCTGGGGCAGGCAGGTGGTAAACACGACAGATGCATTTAAGTGGTGATAAGTGCTGCCGAGAAGCAAAGTCCGGGGAGGAGGGAGGGTCAGGGCATGGGGAGACGCTGCAGACATGCACAGCTGTGACCCCGCAGTCCAGGCAGGTGCAGGGCGGAGAGGACCCCTTCCGAGGCAGGGCCCCCGGGCAGGAGCGAGGTCTGGGACTTAGAAGAACGGAAAGAGGCCAATTCAGCTGGAGCAAAACTGGTCTGGGGGAAGCGGGGGGCGGAGGAGACGAGGTCAGGAGCAAGGCTGCAGCATCCTCGGGGGCCAGGACAAGGTTTTAGTTTAAGTGAGATGTGGCGCTATGGAAGGGGTTGGGGCAGAAGATGGCTGTCAGCTTTGTGGCTTCAAAGGCTCTTTGTGCTGCTGTGGAGAGACTGGCGGTTGGAGGAAGGAAGCTGGAGGACCAGGGGAAGGTTGCTGCAGAGGTTTCCAGGCAGGAGGTGTCATGGACTGAACTGTCCCCCAGAAAGAGGCATTCAAGTGCTAACCCAGGACCTGTGACTGTGACCTTATTTGGAAAGAGGGTCTCTGCAGATGTAATTAGAGGAGTGAAGCCATACTGAACTGGGGTGGCCCTGGTCCAATAAGACTGGGGTCCTTATAAGAAGGGGGAGGTTTTGTGGTTGTTTGGGGGGTATATGGTCCAGGAATGGAGCCTGGGTCTCCCACATGGAAGGTGAGCCCCCCACCACTGGGCCGGCCATACACCCAAGAAGGGGGAGGTTTGGACCCAGAGAGAAGAACACCACGGGTGCGCTGGGAAGACGAGGCAGGAAGTGGAGGGGTTTACACCACAGCTGCAAACCAAGGAATGCCTGGGGCCTCCAGGAGCTGGACGAGGCCACGGAGGGTTTTCCTCTCAAACCTTCAGAGGGTGCAGCCCTGCCGACACCTTGATTTCAGGCTCCAGCCTCCAGAACTGTGAGAGGACAAACTTCGGTTGTCTTAGCCCAGTTTGTGGCACTTTGTCGTGGCAAAGTCCTAGGAAACTAGAGCAGGTGGTGACAGAGGAGGGGACGGGAAGCGGGAGGCCCTGGACTGTTTTGAAGGTGGAGCTGTGACGATGTGTTGACAGCATGGAGGTGAGGAGAGAGGGCAGCTAAAGGCGACGTCAAGGCTCGCAGCCTGAGCAGCTGGCCTTTGCTGCCTGGCAGAATGCTGAGAGAGAAGCAGGCTCAGAGGGACAAATCCAGGGTCTAGTTTGAAAATGCCCATTTAGCACCAAATGAAGAAGCTGTCCGGCAAGTTGAATTCGCCAGTAAGAGATGCAACTTTCCGCATCTGTTGATATTTAGAGCGATGGGACTGGACGACAGCACCAAGACAGCTGTGCAGATGGGAAGACTGGGCCAGGGAGAAAAAGTGGCCGGCTGGAGAGAAGGAAGACCACGGGAGCGTGCAGTCCCGGGCACCCTCCAGGATGTGATTGTCTGAGGACGCACCGTTAGCTTGCGTACTTCCAGTACCTCCTGGAAGTCCAAGAAGATGAGCTGGACGTGGGACTGTGATGCATCATCCTCCAGCACTGGAGAGAATTTGGTGTTTAAAGACAAAAAACAGTCTTTTCCTGCACCGTGCCCCTGCCGCGTGTTAGCTGCTTTGTCTCAGGCTCAACTGAAGAAATGGCCAAACTTTCTAATCCTGACCATTTCAGTTTATAAGAAACAATACTTGGGCACACTTTCAAAAAGGCTTACAGGGATGATTTTGACCAAAGAATTCTTGCCTTCCACTCTGACATCAGAAGCCAGTCAGAAGATCTCGTGGATCCTTCATAAGACGCATGCAGGCCACAATCTTTCCTCTGAATCCTCCCGCCCCCGGGAGAAGCAGCGGCAGTTGATGTTATTGTCGATGTACAAATAAGGAAAGTGGGGCTCACAAGGATCACAGGGCTCCACCCAGACCACATGGACAGAAACGCAGAGCTGTGACTCAAAGCCGGGTTCTTCCCCCTGACCTTCATTTGTGAGCCCCTTTCAGGGCAGATCCCGGCTAGTGAGCTGGCAGCTGGGTGTCGCTTTCGGACGTGCTGCGGTCCAGAGGATGCATGGCTTCCGGCTCTCCAGGCCTTGTTCACTTGGAGTCTTGGAAATAGTCTGCAAATCCCAAAAGCACAAATCTGACCGTCTCAAGGAGGAAAGAAATGAAATGGCTCATAAATTTTAAATCTAGAGCCAAGGCTAGCTTCAGGCATGGCTTGATCCAGGTACTTAATTGGTGTCCTCTGGGCTATGCCTCGCATCTCCCCCACTCTGCTTGATTCTCGGTCAGGTCAACTCCTGTGTGGCTTCACCCAGCTCAGCCCCACGACAGTTGACCCAGGTGCTGAGGTCAAACCCCCTGCTTTAAGCGTGGCGTCTGTTCCCCCCAAGCCTCTGCCAGCAAAAGCATTGGAATGCTCTTATAAGCTCGGCTCAGCCCCCTGCCACGGTGGTGGGGCCCTCCCCACCAGCCGCAAGGACCAAGATGGGGGAACCAGGATGTTCTTTCCAGAGTCAAGGGAGTAAGCGGTGGGAAGGCGTGTGTCAACGACAGCCACGGGAAGAGGGAGAACCACTTTTCTTAAACCCTCCTGGGCTGAACAGAACTTTGAGGCCTACTGAGCAGCCCAACTGAGGCCCGTGGGAGACGCGCCCACGTACACCCACTCCCCATTTCCCTCCAGGAGAGGAATCTCCATGGAGGCAGAGTGAGGTGTCCACCCAGCATTGCCGCCCACCCAGGACCCATTTCCTCCCAAGCAGGGGCACTTTTTCCCACAGTCAAGTGTGAGCCAGCGGAGAAGCAGTCTCTCCTTCCATAGGCATTAGGAGTAAAGCGCAGTACGAGGTCCACACAGGCTCCCGACTTCTTGACTGTCATTGCTTAGGTCCAGATGTCAGCAGGTTCTTTGGTTTTGTTTTCGTTTTTCTTTTTTAATGAATTAATACTTGGAAGGTAACTCAGGAGCCTTTCAAAAATATAGTGGATATATTTATAAAAGCAGAACATCATACTGCAGTAAAAATGAAGAAACTATAACCACATACAACATGGGTGACTCTCAAAAGGAGAACGTGGAGTCAATATACAAGCCGTGGACTAATAACAGTAAGATTCCACGATATGAAACTGAGAAACAGGCAGAAGCAAACAGTACACTTTGAGGGAGGCAGACAAAAGTGGCAAAACCAGAGAGAAAAGCACAGAAACTGTTCAAACAAAATTTAGGTGAATGTGTGAAATAAGGGGGTGTGATGCGGGGGGACTCCCATGATCCGCCCCCCCAGGACATTCCAAAGTCCCAGGAAGGTTCTATTTCTTAACTGAACCAGGAAGTACAATATACATGGGTTCACTTTTTTTTTTTATTATTTCTGGAATTTGCATAGCTGTTTAATTTGCATAGTCTCTGTACGTATATTTCCTGATAACAAGAATTTCAAATGAATGGATTTGGAGGAATATATTAAGTATCTAATGATCCAAATGAGGCATACAAATGGCAAAATGGATGAAAGAGATGTGTGGTGACTGGAGTTCAGATACCGCTAAAGGGGAAGACCCCTTTTTCATTTTCCCAGATTCCTTGCATGTGAAATGGATGGTTTAGTTCAGGGAAGATGGACTTTCCAAAGTGTACTACTTCATTTTTCACTGACCTTTCCCAATTGCTTTGGCAAACACTGTTTGTTTTCATTGGCTCAGCTCAGCTCTCCACTTGTCTTTGCTAATAGATGTGTGTCACGCTCAGCTGATTTCCGTGCAGCGTAAACATCCCGCCCAAGCGCATCATGGGAGCCGCTCTTCTCCAAGTCGGTGTCACATCTGGTTTCCAGTAGTCATTTTTTATTTCTCCAGGGAAATGAAATTTCATCCCCCTAGCCTGAAAAAGGAAAACGGGCTCTACTTTAGGAGCCCACAGGTTCTTCCTTGGGGTTCTCACTCAATGCCAGATGTGATCTCACTTGCTGTACCCATTTTCTGGATGAGGACTCTGAGGTTGGGAGAGGAGCATTTGCTTGTCCGAGAAGATAGGAGCCCCCTGAGCCCTCTGGTCTGGACACAAAGCCCTGCAAGGCCACTGCACCCCCTCTGCAGGACCGGTGCACCGGCACAGCCTTCTCCACCCCGGCACTGCTGACCTTTGGGCTTGGATAAATCTCTGTTTGGGGGCTGTAGCAGCATGGGGTTGTGATAATCCAAAGTGTCTCTAGACGATGGCCAGTGTCCACTCCAGGTGGTTGAGAGCCACCGCCTGGTCCCTGCTCGCTCGACTCTGCACAATGAGTTGACATCTCGGCCACCTCTACTTGCTCCTCCTCTGACTCGGAGCTTGCTGTCCTGCAGACACTCTAAAGAAAGCCCTTTAAATAAAACACTGAGCTGCTGCTTCTGCAGCCCTCCTCTTGCACTTCCAGGAAATCACAGGCTGAAGGTACACGGTGGTGCATGGCCTGTGGCCTCAACCAAGTTCTTGACCTGCTTGTCCCCGCAGCAGATATTCACAGCCGAGGCTGGCTGGGGTTACCGTGCCCAGGCAAGGCCCGGCCTCATGGGGACAGGCTGACAACCGAGCACACAGCCCCATCTGTAAGACCGTTCTGGAGAAAACAAAGCGCAGACGGGCGGCTCTCGACGGGGCAATCAGGGGCACCCTGTCCGAGGAGGTGACCCAACGGTGAGCAGCAGCCACCACACGAGAAGGAAGGAGACAAGGGGCCCAGCTGGAGGAGGAGTGGGTGCAGGCACCTAAGATGGCGTGTTGAAGGAACAGAAGAGACGGGGGGGTGGCAAAGGGGTGACCGGTGGTGGCGGTGCAGAGGCTGCCAGGGTTAGAGGAGGTGGGTGGGGCAGACGTGTGGGTGCAGCACAGAAATGACGAAGGAGCCGCCGTCTCTCTCTGGACTTCATCCTCCTGATAGACTCGCCTCTTCCCTCTGGATTTCTAAATTCTGAGGGCTCAGAAGGGCAGGAGCGGGGTTGGGGGTGGGCTCTGAGGCTCCAGGTTGCAGTTTTTAACACCTCTCCGCTCAGGGGGACTTAGGAAATGCCAACCCTTTTTGCAGCCTTTGTGTCTCCTAGCTCAAGACTCAGAGTCCTTTCCGGTGCCTGCCGAAGCAAAAAAAAAAAAAAGTACTCGGAGTCCCAGGGTGGAGTTTGGTGGGCCAAGCTCTGTCAGCCGCCACCACGTGGCCGAGGAAGGAGGAGGGGCAGATGGGCAACAGCTGTACTGGGGAGGAGCAGTGGCTGTGGCCTTTTAGGACTCCAGACATATTTGAGGCCTGAAAGAAAAGAGGGGAGAAATATATACATTATCTTTCTATACACACACACACATGCACCTGTTTATTTATTTGTATATTTACGTCTTTATGTACTTACATGCGTGTTTTGTGTGTGTGTTGTGTGTGTTGGTTTCAACATATGGGGAGAAACCTGCAACTCGCAACGAGTAAATACGTCATGGAATGTGGACCCCACGTGGCATGACTGAGCGCAGACAGCTCCGGGACATTTTGTCTCCTGGGTAGTGAGTTGTCACTTTTCTTTAATGCAGGGGGGCAGGTGAGGGGGTGGGGGGTGAGGAGGCTGAGAGCCACGAGCCCCCATAGCTGAAACAGCCCCACCGAGGGCTCCCCAGGCTGGCCCACGATGGGGGCGAGGAGGCCCCCCGGCGCGGCGATGCTCTGACCCCGGCAGCTGTCCCTCACCCAGTGCTCGTGTGTGCCCATGGCACGGCTCCTTCTTCAGCAGGTGCCAGCAGCACGTGGAGGCCGATGCAGGTCAGGAGGGGGCGCAGCCGGGGCTGGAGCGAGGCCATCCTCGTATTCCCCTCTCTCCCCATCTCCAGGGCCACCTGCCCGCATGCCGGGAGGTGCCAGCAGCCGTGTCCTGCTAAGTCATTTCCAGCTGCCCGGATGCCCGCTGCCCTCTGCCCTGATAGCTCACATGTCCCCGGGAGACCCCCAGGGCCAGGTTTACTGCCCGATCGAATCATAGCTTTAGAGCCCACAAGTGTGATCATCATGAGGCGATTTCAGTGGATTTGGGGCCGGAAGAGAGAACAGGAGGAGCCGCTGCAGCAGCTCTTCCCCGGGCAGCAGAGACAGCAGTGGGGGGTGGGGGTGGGGCATGGCACCCACGTGGGGCAGGGATCCCCCAACAGAGGCGCAGCGGGAGGGGGGCTTCCGACACTTGTCTCTGCAGGGGTCCATTGCTAGAAAAGGAGGAGCCATTGGTGTCGATGAAAGCTCAGCACCAGCAGGCGCCTGTCCCGCAGCAGACGCAGTTTAAGCTGTATTCACATACTCATTCTCACAGCAACCCCATGAGGGATCCCCATTTTACAGGCGGGGGAACTGAGGAATCAAGAGGTTATGCAACTTGCACAGAGACCCACGGCTTTCCGTGTTTTCAGACACCCAAGGGTTCCCTTAAACGTGCAGGCAGCTTCCACCAGCCGCGCTTCCTCTGCAGCATCCACATTCTTCTCTCCGGCCACGGCCCACGGGCGCCCACGAGCTCGCGTGCCCTGGCTGGGTCTTGAGCCCCTCAGATGCCAGCGCATCCCGCAGTCAGCCCGTTTCTTCTAAAACTCCGTTCACGTTCGATTCGAACTTCACTTCCAGCGTCCTCTCTTTCCCTTTCTTTGCTGCACTCCCAGGGCTGTCAGCCAATTCCCACCCTCGTCACTGGAGGAGGCGGCACAGCGCCGTGGCTCGCCGGGGTCAGTGACCAGCGACCCCCGGGCTCTGAAGCAGCGACGTGATGGTCACTGCTCACCATGTGCACCTGCTGTCCACACGGCGCTCCGCGGAGGAAGGGCTGCTGGCCAGGTTAACACGCTGCGGTCACGGAACTGGGACCGGGTTACTGGGGACCAAGATTATTTAACGAAACCGCGATAACCAAAATCTGTTCCTAGCAGAAGCGAGCAAGGCCAGGGCTGCCGTAAACAGCGCTGTGCCACTGTGGCGTGGCTGCTGCTGCTGACCGTTATTTCTTTGCACTGCGGAGCCCCCTGGCCACGTTGAGTCTCCTCTGCTGAACTGTCTTCCTGTCTTCCAGGGTGACCACACCGCCAGTTTAAATCCCCAGGGTTCCCTCACCCCACACGGTGAAATGTGCTCCACATGGAGATGGGCGAACTTTTTCTGTAAAGGGCCCCGTAGTGTTTCAGGCTTGCAGCTGCACAGTTTCTGTTGCGGCTGCTCCACGCTGCCCTTGTAGTGCAAAAGCAGCCACAACCCTTTACACACAAATGGGTGTGGCTGAGTTCCAGTGAAATTTACTGACAAAAACAGGCGGCAGGCCAGTGTGTGCACAGTGGCTCGCCAAGCCCAGCTCTGCACCCAGCACCTCACTGTCTTGCCCTTGGAGCTTCCCAGCACACGTGAATGAGTTCTACTCAAACTGAATTAAGCAAGCAAAGCAAAAAGGGGAAGCGATGGGATGTGATGGTCCATGTGACCCCGGGTCTCTCAAGGTTGCACCACTGATACTTGGGGCCAGGTCATTCTCCGTGCTGGGGGACTGGTGGGCTGTCCTATGCCTTGTAGGACATTTGCACCCACCAGATGGGAAGGTGGCAAAATCACCACCAGTTGAGAACCTTTGATGCAACTGCAATTTCTGGCATTGGAGGTGGCTTCATTAAACAGTGGACCCAGGGGCTCT
>PVIY010043301.1:0-20414 GCA_004026745.1 Myrmecophaga tridactyla
CCAGGAGGAGGCTGGGTCTGGGCCGGGAGAGGCTGCGGGAGGCTGAGGCCGCCCCTGTGCGCGACCCCAGAAGGAGCGGCGGCCCGGGCTGCTGGGCGCCAACCCCAGCTGGGAGCACGTGCGCTCTGAGGTGCGCGACTACGTGACCCACCAGGAGGCCCGGCTGGAGTGGGGCCTGGGGCTGCTGCGGACGCTGCTCTCCTGCACCTTCCTGCTGGTCCTGCATGGGTGAGCCACGGGACCCCTACCCGGCAGGCCCCTCCCCCTCCCCCACAGCCCCCTCCTTCCCCTGCTCTGAGCAGCCCTGAGGGCAGCTGTGGGAACACACTGCAGGGCCCACCCCCGTTCCGAATCCAAACGTGAATTGCCCTTGACTTTGCCTCTTCACCAGGCTGGGCTCATCGTTTACACAAAACTAAAGGAAATGTGGACATTTCGTAAGATGGAATGTTACCCATGTCCCCGCCACCTTGAAAGAGCAAAACCGTCCTCATTTGTCTGTCTCCTTCCAGCCTTGATCCCAGTGCTGGCTTTTCTTTTTTTTTTTTTACACTCAGCTTTGACTTTTGATTTTTTTTCTTGCCCTTCATATTCCCCTTGGCTCTGACTTTGTGCCATTTTTATCGTGCGATTTTGCTTTCATTTTCTCCCGCCTGCTGCGTTGGCAGTGACTTTCCCTCCATTTGGAACAAAGTCTTCGACCCCACCCAGCCCCGTGTCCCGTGGGGCTGCCCTGGGCCTCCCTCTCGCTCTCCTGCTGACCTCTAGGCCCTCCACTTCCTACCTCCACCCCCGAATGCCTGAGAGGGGCAGAGGCCGGGTAAGGGCAGCCCCAGGGGCTCCTGCTCTGGCTGCCCTGTTTTGTGTGACCCAGGATGACTGCCACTGAGTAGTTACGTGTGTGCCTAGATGCCCTGGGAGCACAGAGATGGCTGAGCCATAGTTCTGCCCTCCTTAAAGCTTCCTGTCAAGTTGGGGTAGGGATGGGGGGCGGGAGACACACCCTCATAACAGAATGGTTGAAGGGCTGTTCTGTGGACTAGCTGTCAGGACTGATAGGGGAGCTAAGCTGGGGTTCCCAGGGCCAGAGCTCCTGGAAGGGTCATCACTGGCCTCCAAAGGGCTGCACATGGAGCGCCATGGTCAAGAAGAGGAAGGACGCTGTCTTGGAAAGGAAGCCTGGCATTTACTGGGCGTAGAGGGCAGAGGCTCTCATGGAGGACTGGGCTAAAGTGGGCATGGCCAGAACAGTCTGGAAAACCCTGCAAAAGGGCCCTGATCCAGGGCGAGCTGCAGGATGAGTGGAGCAGGCTGGAGGCAGGGAGACTAGAGACAGTCAAAGGTGAGGGAGCCAGGGTGAGGTGGGGCATGGCAGGAAGGTGGCCTGAGATGGAGGGAGCGAGGGGAAAGGTGTGACAGGACTCAGAGCCAGCTCAGAGATGGAAGGAAGGATGCACAGGGTCGAAAGCCACTTCCGGGTTTTCAACCTAGGTGAGGTCACTCGTAGGGTCAGAGAGCTGGCTAGTGGGCGGGGCCAGGGCCCAGCCGCAGTAGGTCTCTCCACAAGGGGGCGCTCACAGTCTTTCTTTGCATTTATAGTTATTTTCTTTCGTAAAGACAAAGCTACGGATTTTTACAGGGTCCCAGAATGGATAGCACTGGAATTTATGTTTCACAGTTTACATAGCTGTCTCATTTACTTTTACAGTTCTAAAAACATTCCCAACAATTAACATTTTCTCTTTAGGAGACTGAACTGTTATTTTGTGACTTTGGGAAGTACATGGAAGATAGCTACATGCACACACACACACACGGACACACACACACAGACACACACAGACACAGACACACACAGATACACACACAGACACACACAGACACACACACAGACACACACACACACACAGAGACACACACATAGACACCGCTGTGCTCAAGTGTAGCCACGGAGAGGCAGGGGTGTGTAGGGGAAAGGGAAATGGTGGTTTGGGGTGTGCTTTGCTTGAGGTGACCTCCAACTGTTCTACAGGCTCAGCTGAGAGACAGGCACTTAAGAGGTGACTGGGGGAACCCTGAGGGATTAGGCGATTCCTGCAACCCGGAGGGGTTTCCATCTTTGTGCCTTTGCTCCTGCTCTTTCCTCTGCTTGCTATTCATCCTGCAAGGTCTATGCCTTCCCCGACCTCACAGGCACAGACATGCACTCCCACAAACCCCCCACCCTCCCAGGCCATTTGACATACCCTCCTCCCACCGGATTTCCTACCCACCTCTGTTCCAACTCATCAGCAGGGCAGGGCTCTGTCTCCACTGGATGGTGCGCTTCCACTGGATGGCCCAGCACAGTGCCTTGGGCATAGATGGTGCTCAATAAATGCCGGTTGGTCAGTGGAAGCAATGTTTGACTGGGCTTCAGGGAAGCTTTTGGTTGCAGTGGGTGGGAGAGAACCTGGAGGATGAGCCGGAGATCCCCATATATGTCTCCGCAGGGCCTTCTCCTACACAGACAGCTATAACAGGGACATTCGCTTTGACAACATCTACATCAGCACCTACTTCTCTCAGATCGACGAACGCAGGAAGAAGCTGGTGAGTGGGCGCAGCCCTGCCCAAGAGTGTCCCGCCGCGTGCCCTGTGCAGGCTCCAGGAGGGCAGAGGGGAAAGCGGAGGGGGTCGTTGGGGTTCCTCACCATCTGGACATTTTTTTTTTCCAGGGCAAACGAACTCTGCTGCCATTCCGCAAAGCCGAGGAAAAAACCATCATCTTCCCCTGGAAACCTACTATCCAGGCCTCAGAAATGAAAAATATGGTGAGGATGGTTGGGGAATGGGGTGCCCTACCCAGCCACAGGCATGTGTCTGAGGGGAGGAGGGCAAAAGGCATTAGGGAGTGCTCCACGCGATGTGCTCCGTGCCAGGGCAGGCAGGGCTGCCACCGCTACCCTCCTGCACCTTGGGCAGACAGGGGAACTCCTGGAGCTGCTGCCGGTTTTGCTGCTGCTGCTGGTGCTGTGTGGACTGGACTGGGCTCTCTACTCCATCTTTGACACCATCCGCCACCACTCCTTCCTGCAGTACTCCTTCCGCAGTGAGCCTGTCCCCTACTCCTGGCTTCAAGCCCTGTTGCCAGCTAAGCCCCCCAGAGACACACCCCTGGAGAATTCCAACTCCTGAGCAGTTACCCCAACCTAATTCCCCCAATTTTGTCTCTCCCTCTACTTCTTCCGCTCCTTTTCTCTGGTTCAGCCCCTCCCTGACCTCTTCAGGGTCAAATCTCAGCCCTGAAAGCTGAGAGCTGTCACTGGGGGCCTCAGCTCCTCTCCCCCTTTACATCTACACCAGGGAGTGGTTAGGATTCAGTGAAGGGATGCCCAGTCTAGACAGCAGAGAAGTATTTCTGTGCCTTGACCCCTCCCGCCGCCCAGTTCCATCCTGCCCCAACAGCCTGCCTCCGGCTCTCTCCTGATGCCCCCATGGCCGGTGTCCTGGCCTCAGGTAGTCACAAACTAGAGGTGAAGGTGGAGGGAGACTCCATGCTAGCCCGACTTCTTCGGAAAACCATTGGGGCCCTGAACACTTCCTCAGAGACCGCAGTGGAAACAAACAATACGCGTGAGTGATGCTCCAGATTTGGATCACAGGGATAGAGGGCTGGGGAGCGGGGGTCCAAAGGTTCCAAAGGGAAGAGTTGGGGGCCTGGGCCTTGGGTATGGAGAGCTGGGGTTCAGCGTGCTTAGATGGGGAACTTTAGGGCTGGCAGGATTGGAGAGCTGGAGAATGACAAACTTGAGTCAGAGGAAACTGGGGCTGAGGCCTTGGGGCCAGAGGGTAGGGGTCATAGTGCTGTCCAGCAGCGCTTTCTGCCCTGTTGGGGAGGCCCGAGAGCTGCAGCACATGGAGCAAACAGCCCACTGCTGAGCACGCAGCTCTGGACAGGGCAGGCAGGCAGGCAGAGAACAGGGACACCAAAGGCCTTACCTGCACATCCTGCGGGGACGTGGTACCCAACCCCGGGCTGCCCTGCGCCTCGGCCGGCCGGGCCAGCCCCTGACCAGCCGCCCCTGCCCCAGCCTGCCTGCCCCAGCCCGTGCGTCTGGATGCCAGGGCCTACGTGAAGGCGGCGCTCCCGACGGGCCTGCTCGGGTGCCTCTGCCTGTTCCAGGCCTTCGGCTACCGCCTCCGCCGGGTCATCGCAGCTTTCTACTTCCCCAAGGTGGGCCCATCCCGGCCGGCCCGCAGGAGCCCGCACCCAGCTCCCAGCCTTTGGGGAAATGCCAGCCCCTTTGCATGGTCACTGCCACTGACCCCCTTTCCCCGCCCTCAGCGGGAGAAGAAGCGGATCCTGTTTCTGTACAACGAGCTTCTGAGGAAGAGAGCAGCCTTCACCAGATCGCGCAGGGCGGCCATCATCAGGCGAGCGCGGCGGCAGCGGGCTCCCGTGAGTGCTAGGGTGTGGGCTCCAGGCCGGGGCTGCACACTGTGGCAGAGGGGGCTCTCCCTCCAGAGCCCCCCAGCACCCACCAAGGCTCCCAGGCTGACTTGAGCTCCATGAGTTCTGACACATGGGTCTGGGGGGGTGGGCAGCATGCCCATCTCTGTACCCCAGGGGCCAGCTCAGCTTGCCATCCTCAGTGCATCACGGGGAAAGCAGGCGGAAAAGGGAGGTCTGACTTGATTCAGGCCGGTCAGAGGAAAGCTCAAAAGGCTCACCAGGAACAAGAGACCTGAGGCAAAGCCTCAGGTGCTACAGGGAGGCCTGCAGATGGGATGCCCAGGGCAGTTCGGAGGAGGTGGCAGCAGGCAGGCTGGGGGTGAGGAAAGCGGCACTTAGTATCTGCAATGAGTATGGGCCAGAAGGCCTGGGTTCCAGTACACACCCCAACACTAGGCTGTGTGACTTTGGCCAAGGGCCTCATTGGGCCTGTTCTCTGGTCTTCAGAATGGGCCCATCTGTAAGGCCTGCTCAGTGTGAAGTGGTCAGGCCTGGGGCTCTGGTGCCAAAGAGCCTGGGTTTGAATCCTGGCTTCTCCCCTCAACCATGTCAGCTGTGTGTCCTTGAGCATATTACTTAACCTCTGTGCCTTGGTTTTTCCCTTTCTGTAAAATAGGGTTAACCTACTCCACTTGTTGTTGTGAAGATTAAATGAGTTCACATACATAAAACACTCACGGTTACGTAGCTAGGGCTATGTAAGTGTTAGTTATTATTATGACCCTGTGCAAACGACCACCCCCAAGCCTCAGTGTTCTCAGCTGAAAAAGAGTTAACATCTACCTTAAATGGTTATTGTTTGACTTGAGTTAATTTTCTTACAGTTCTTAGTAAAGGGGCCAGCATTGAGGTGGTCATTCTTATTTAATCCAGCTCTAACAAAGCTCCTAAAAGTGAGAAGACTGTGTTTTGCTCCAGTGCCTAAATCCCCCAGACCACCCATTGCACACAGTAGGGGCTGCATGAATGATGAAAAAACAAACATACTGTGATTCCATGACCCAGGCCTTTAGGTAAACCTGATTTTTTCATTTTAATATTTTTATTGAGAAGTATCCACACACATACAGTCCAAACATTTTCTACAATCAATGGCTCACAATATCATCACACAGTTGTGTATTCTTCACCATGATCCATTTTAGAACATTTGCATCACTCCAGAAAGAGAAATAAAAAGAACAAAAAAGAACTCATATACCCTTTACCCCTCTCTCTCATTGACCCCCAGTATTTCAATCTACCCAATTTTACCCTTTATTTCCTCCTAGTATTTATTTATTCTTTATCCTTTTTTAAATTTTAACTCATCTGTCCATACCCTGCACAAAAGGAGCATCAGACACATGGTTTTCACAATCACACGGTCACAATGTAGAAGCTAGGTTTTCAGTCTTCAAGAATCAAAGCTACTGGAATACAGTTCAACAGTTTCAGGTACTTCCCTCTAGCCACTCCAATACACAATAAACTAAAAAGGGGATAGCTATTTAATATATAAGAATAACCTCCAGGATAACCTCTTGACTCTGTTTGAAATCTCTCAGCCACTGACACTTTATTTTGTCTCATTTCTCTCTTCCCACCTTTGGTCAAGAAGTATTTCTCATTCCCATGATGCTGGGTCCTGGCTGATCCCAGGAGTCAGGTCCCACGTTGCGAGGAGATTTACACCCCTGGGAGTCATATCCCACCTAGGAGTAGGATAGTGAGTTCACCTGCTAAGTTGGCTTAGAGAGAGAGGCCACATTTGAGAAACAAAAGAGGTTCTCTAGGGGTGACCCAGGCATAATTATCAATAGACTTAGCCTCTCCTTTGCAGGAATAAGCTTAGTAGAGGCAAGCCCCAAGATCGAGGGCTCAGCTTATTGAATTGGTTGTCCCCACTGCTTGCAAAAATATCAGGACTTCCCCAGATGAGGAAGTTGAATATTTCCTCCTTTCTCCCCAGTGCCCCAAGGGGACTTTGCAAATACTTTTTCATTCTCTGCCCAAATTACTCTAGGATATATCAGGGTATCACACTAACCTGTACAAACCTACAAGATCTCACACCCTATTCAAGATTCTGTTATTATAGCATTCAAGTAAACTGACCATGTAAGTTAAATTAGATAACGTGCTACCCAAAATATATATTTTTGCACCAAATAAACATCTCTCCCTCTGGTCTTGCACAGAGTAGGTAAACTAGATTTTGATGGAAATGTGAGCAAGGGTCATTCTAGGCTGAGGGAACAGAATGTGCAAAGATTTAGTGTCTAAAGGAAATCCCAAGTGCCAGGGTTGAACTGGCACAAGAGAGGCGGTGTTTGGGGAGGGATAAAGTGAAGTGGAGGCTACAAAAGGACCAGATTATGGAAGGTTCTGAAGGCCAAGCCCAAGAGTTCTGCCTTTGTCTAGCAGGCCACAGGACCCCTGGAGTTTCTTGAGCAAGAGAGTGACTTGATGAGGTGGTCCGAGGAGACTGCTTGGCAATTGTGTGGAGAGAGGATGGGTGGGAGTACATCAGCATCCGGGCAGCTTACTTGGAATCAGGGCACCTGGGTCCAGCTCAGGTTTGGCTCTTTATCAGCTGTGTGTCTTTGGGAAAGTCAGGTACCCTTTCTGAAGTTCACCTTTCTCATCTGCAAAGTGGGGATAACAATAATGAAAGTTTTATCTGCCCTTCCTGCTTCTAGGCCTTGCTGTGAGATTCAAATAAGATGATTTTTAGAGAAAGTGCCAATGATAGTTGGGGTCATTAGATGGGAGGCTGTATCCTCCCACTCTCCATCACACGAATGGACTGGGGGAGGGAGACCTTCCAGAACTCCCTTCCACAGCACCCCTGGTCTCCAAGGGCCTTCTTCGCCCGCCTAGCCTGCTCCAACTTATGGGCACTATCAGGCCTTGAGACTGCAGACCGGGGGCGCCGCTCAGGCCCCCTCGCCCTGTACCTGGCTCTCACCCCTCTCCCTCCAGCGCCACCACCTGGAGGACTTCCTGCACCGCCGCTGCCCGTTCCTGAGCCGCTGTCTGCGCCGGCGCTGCGTCGTGTGCCGGGCACCCGAAGTGTCCGAGTCCTACGTGTGCCCGACGCCGGGCTGCGAGGCCGTGTACTGCCGCTCGTGCTGGGACGACATGCGGCGGCGGTGCCCGGCCTGCACGCCCCGCGAGGAGCTTTCCTCCTCCGCCTTCAGCGACAGCAACGACGACGCTACCTACGGGGAGTGAAGGGGCGCGCAGCCCGCTGTCCCGGCCCACTGCTTCTTATCTAATAAAAGGCCTAGAACCTCCTGGAGCCGGCGCCGCGCGGGGCTGGGGATTGGGGGTGGAGCCCGGCAATGCCCGGTTGGCGGTCACGAGCACCGACCCCGGCGAGGCCGCTAGGGAGAGGCGCCGCCCGCGGCCAGGTAGGGGTCCGACCTCCAGGCCCCGCGCACCAGGCCTCGGCGGGAGGCGCCCAGCGGAGCTTCCGGAAAGAGGCGGGGCCGAGGGGCGGGGCTGTCGTGGTGGGCGGAGCCCTGCTTGCGGAGCCGGCGCCCGCAGGGGGCGGAGCCTGACACCCGGCCTGGTCGAGGGGTGGGGCGGGGGCGGGGCCTGGCGGCGGCCGGGCGCGGCGCGGCTCGCGGGGCTCACCCGGCGGCCCGGCACCTCGCGGCGCGGCCCCGCACCTGCCGCCCTCCCGCTGCCGCGGGCACCGCCGCTATGCGGCTGGCGTTGCTGTGGGCCCTGGGGCTCCTGGGTGCGGGCAGCCCTCTGCCCTCCCGGCCGCTCCCAAATATAGGTGAGTCCGGAACGCGGATGGGACCCGGGGCCGCCTGTAAGGGGGCGCGGGGACGTCGGGAGCATTGGCGAATTGGACTGGGTCGCCCCGAAACCTTGCAGAGCCCCATGACGCGGTCCGCCCTGGTCCGCTGTCCTGGGCCGAGGCACTGGCGACCTGGCGATGGGGTGGGGAGGGAAGGACGGAGGATACCGGCGTCCCCGCGCGGCCGGTCACCTACGCGGTCCCGCGGACACTTTGAGGCTCGGGGACCAGGCACCGAGGGGCCTGGCCAGCGCCCCCTCGGGACCGAGGGAGAGGGTCGCCGCTCTCGGGACTGACGTCTTCGCTGCTCTGGGCCTAGCTGACCGTTCCGCCCGGTGCCAGGGCGCCGAGTGGGCACGGCACACGGGGACGGGCCAAAGGGGATCTTCCCAGCCCCTCAGCCCAGGCCTGGGCGGCCAGGCACCCTCGCCTGGGTGCTGATGCCACCAGAAGCCCGGGTGAGAGGGAGGGGCTCGGGAGGCTCCAAGAGAGGGGAATTGGCCAGGAAAGAGGCCGGGACACCGGCTCCTCCTTGGAACTTTCACTTCCCGCTGCTATCTTGGGCCAGGGGCCGAGAGGGCAGGCGGGGGTGGAGTGTCCGGAGAAGAGAGGGCTGGTGTGTGTGTGGGGGGAGTGGAGGCTGTGGGGAGCAGGCGGGCCTTGCTGGGCATGAGGGGTGTTTCAGGAGGTGGGGGTGTTCGCGCTGCTCCCCCAGGGATGGGCGTTCCCGGCCCCTCCGATGGGAGGGAAGGGGAGGGTAAGTGGGCACCGGGCCACGGGCTTCGCCCAGTCCTGAGTGGGGGCGTTCCTGGGGTGGGGGCGGGTGGGAACAGGGGGAGGGTCCCTGTAAGAACCTGGGATTGGCCTGAGGGGGGCAGGGAGGGGTGACAAGCCAGTTGAACTGAGATTCTTTCTTTGGAGCTGTGTGGGTGGGTTGGTGGGTAGAAAGGGAGTAAACTGCAGCCACCACCCCCACCAGAACCCACCCCCCTACCCCTGCCCCCAGTGCTCTCTTTAAGCCCCAGCGCCCAGTGCAGGAGCCCTTCCCACAGAGAAGGGGCTGGAAATAGGATGTGCTGGGAGCTGGGTGGGTGGGAGAACGCCAGCCACCCCCAGCCAGGGTTCTGATTCTCTCACACTCTCTCTGGGTGTCCTGGGATCCTGCAGGTGGCACTGAGGAGCAGAAGAGGCCAGAGGGGACACTGGGGGGGCCCTGGGAGCCCCAGGTCCTTCAGGACGGCTTCACACTCAGCCTAGCAGAGGCACTTCAGGTGAGTCTCCCTCTCCCCTCTATTAACTACACACACCCTCCCCAGCCCGACCCAGTCATAACCTGGTGCCTCAAGGCCAGCGCTTGGGGGGGGGGGTGTCCACTGTAGCAGGTCCACTCCAGGTCTGGGGCCCTCGCCCACACCCAGCACCTGGCTCCACTCATCTCCCTTCCCCTCTGAGACACATCTGTCTGCCTCAGTTGCATCCATGCCATCCTTCTCCACTGGGAAAATTCTGAGGCCAAACTTGCTTTCTTCCTCTTATGTTGTTGGTTCTCTCGGTGGGGGGGGGACCTCGCCCCCCCTCCCCATTCTAAAGCTGAGTCAGAGGAAGGGCTGGGGCCTGCATTGGGCCCTCCAGGACGCTTCCTCTCTGGGCAGGAAGCCGAGAAGGGGTGGTTCAGATACCTTCCTTGACCCCCACACACAAGCCCCCAGAACAATGCCCCAGGCCAGGCGGGGCTTCCTGGCCCCTCCCTCAGGACCCCCCCCCACCAGTGATCTAATTGTTGCTGCTCTCCTGAGAGCCCTGAGGTTTCTCACTTAGAAAGAGAAGGAGTTATGGGGAGGTCCTGAGAGGTGAGATGCCCTCTGTGCCCACAGAGTAGCCTGCCTGAGGCCCTGCGGATCAAACTGGAGCTGGACGGTGAGAGGCACGTACTGGAGCTGCTACAGAATAGGTAATAGTGATGGTGTTATCATCATCGCATGGCTGACAACTTACATTCCATTTATGACGTGCCGGGTACTGAATGTTTTAACCAATTTAATCCTGACAATGGCTCCCTAAGATATATACTACGGTTATATATTTTTATTGTCCTCAGTGAATAGATGAAGAAGTCAAGGCACAGAGAGGTTGAGTAACTTCCCCAAGATCACACAGTTAGCCTGGTGAGAACCAGATTGGAACTCATAGCCTGGTGGAGTCTGTGGTTCACCCACTATACCCTGCTGCTTCTGGAGGAAGCAGGAAGGTGGGGGGTTGCCTGGAGGTCAGCCACTCCTCTGCCACCTCCAGGCCCCTGCCCACCCCGGGAGGCCACGCTGATACTGTCTTCCTTTTTCTTTGTTCTTCAGGGAACTGGTCACAAGCCGCCCAACCCTGGTATGGTACCAGCCTGATGGCACTCGGGTGGTCAGTGAGGGACACAGTCTGGTGAGTCAGGCCCCTGTGCGTCCTGTTCCTTGCCTGGGGGACAGAGGGAGGGGGCAACTAGAGAGAGCTGTCCTGGGGGGATAGAGAAGGACACTGCTCATCCTTACCCACATGCTGGGCTCCTGGGTTCAAATCCTAGCCTGTTCTTCACCTTAACACTAATGTGTTCTCTACCCCAGGAAAACTGCTGCTACCAGGGCACAGTGCGAGGCCATGCCGACTCCTGGGTCTCTGTCTGCACCTGCTCTGGGCTTAGGTACAGTGAGCAGGCAGACTCCAGGAAGGTGGAGAGAATGAGGGGCCACCGGGCAGGGAGGTGAAGTGCTGTCTGACTCTCCCTTCTTTCCCTAGGGGCTTGGTGGTCCTGTCCCCAGAGAGAAGCTATGCATTGGAGCTGGAGCCTGCGGACCTCCAGAGCCCTCCCAGTATCTCCCGGATCCAAGACCTCCTGCCAAGCCACACCTGTACCCTGAGGTCGGGTGCACCTGTGCCCACTCAGGCGCTACCAGAGACCCCCCTGGGACAGCAGCACATCCGCCGAGTGAGGACAGATGCCAGGAGAGCTGGGCTTTGGGTGCAGGGCTGGCCCCAGGCCCTCAGAGCTAATTGTTGACAGTAACAGGAGCTCTGGTTAATGGAGCAATTTCTTTCTTTTTTTTATTGTGAAATATATATATATACATATATAGCAATAAATTTCAAAGTACATTGTGACAAGTAGGTATAGAACAGATTTCAAGCTTTGGTATGGGTTACAGTTCCACAATTTCAGGTTTTCATCCTAACTGCTCAAAGACACTAGAAACTAAAAAGAAATAACGATTCAGCAGTCATACTCATTTGTTAAATCCTAACTTCTTTGTTATAACTCCTCCTCCTTCTTTGATCCTTCTCCCAATCTTTAGGGATATTTGGGTTATGCCCTTTCTAACTTTTTTCATGTTGAAAAGGGGTGTTGACAGTATGGGAGGGGGATGGAACTGGTTGATGACTTGGAGAGACTGGCCCCTCTAGGTTTCAGGACTTTACCTGGCCTAGGAACCATCTGAAGGTTTTAGGTTTGTGAAAAGCAAACTTTTTGCCTGCAACTTTTGTGGGAAAAATGGAACAACTTCCATGTGCCAGGCACTTTGTGAACATTATCTCATTAATTCTTTTCAGCAATTCTAGGAGGTAGGTGGTATCAATAGCTCTTTTCATGAGGAAACCATCTCAGAGAGGAGAAGTGACTTGCCCGAGGCCACACAGCTCATACTGTCCTAACCCTGTCAGACAGAAGTATTTGACTTAAACTCCTCATCTGTCCTGTGATGCCATTTGCAGAGAGCTCTCACTTTGGTGTAGAAAATATGTAATTATGAATCACAAACCAATAAAACTTCAATTTCCTAATTTCTAAAATGGGGACAATACAACTACTTACTTTATAAGGTTGCTGTGAAGATTAAATGAATCAATACATATGTACAGTGCTCAGAATTGTGCCGGGCATATAGTAAGTCTTCAACAGCGTTGGCTATTTCTTTCTTTCATTTGGAAAAAGCACTGAGTTTGGAGTCAGAAAAGCAGGTTCTACTCCCAGTTTCATAACCTACTTGTTGCTCCACCTCGGGCAAGCCCCTGGCCTCTGTCTTCCAGCGTTTCTTCTATAAAATGGGCTCCACGTCTGTTTGAACACAAAGGGAGGGAGTGGAGCCCGCTCAGTCAGCCCTGTGGGGCTGCTGGCAGTGAGTTCCCCATCCTCTCCTTATCCACAGCAGCGGCGGGACGTGGTGACCGAGACCAAGATTGTTGAGCTGGTGATTGTGGCTGATCATTCGGAGGTAAGCCTCCTGGCCTCTGCAGAGCCTCCCCTGCTCACCCTGATGTCTTTCATGATGACCTCTCTTGGCCCACAGGTCCAGAGGTACCCAGACTTCCAGCGCCTACTGAACCGCACGCTGGAAGTGGCCCTTCTCCTGGACATGGTGAGCGCCGGACCGGGCAGTCTTCCCATGGCCCCCCGACCATGGGAACCCCTCTGCTGAGCCCCAGCTCTTTTTAGTTCTTCCGGCCCCTGAATGTGCGGGTGGCACTAGTGGGCCTGGAGGCCTGGACCCAGCATGACCAGGTGGAGATCAGCCAGGACCCAGGGGTCACGCTAGACAACTTCCTCCACTGGCGCCGAGCAGAGCTGCTGCCTCGACTACCCCATGACAGTGCCCAGCTGGTGACGTAAGGCCCTGGGACCCAGCCAGCGGGAATCAGCTCCCCCTCCCCTGACCAAACACATGCTTGTTCACCTCCCTTCCTGAAGACATAAAGTTCCGGCCACCTTGGTTTTGACCTTGACCTCTGACTCCTTGATCCCACAGTGCCACTTCATTCTCTGGACCAATGGTAGGGATGGCCATTCAGAACTCCATCTGCTCTCCTGACTTCTCGGGAGGGGTGAACATGGTGAGTTATTTCCACATCTCCTCGCCGTTCCCAATTGATTTGGTGCCACTGGTTCACTGAAACCCTACTACAAAGTACCCAGTCCCAAAGCTGTGGGGGTAGCATGTGGGGGTCCATGACGCGGCCTCTACTGTCAGGGAACCCCTTCACTTGTGGCTAGCTCATCACAGTACGCACAGCCTTCACCTAAGCAGACTTCCTGTTGTCTTGGGGAAGGGAACGGGAGGAATTGAGGGCCAGAGAACAGAGGTGATCTCCCAGGGCCGCCCAAGGGCACAGCTGGGCTAAAACCTAGGTTTCCTGCCCCTCAGGCCTGGGCTCTCCTCCTCCTTTAGAAGCAGTTAAGGTGGAAGGCAATGCCCACTGAGTGCTCAAGGTGTCAGATGAGGAGAGAACAGGAGCAGTCAAGATGGGACGGGCAACATGGGGGAGGCAGGCTGGGGCTGGACCTGGGGTATCCCCTCCCCAATGACAGGACCACTCCACGAGCATTCTGGGAGTTGCCTCCTCAATAGCCCATGAGTTGGGCCACAGCCTGGGCCTGGCCCATGAACCACCTGGGAGCAACTGTCCTTGTCCAGGTCCAGCCCCAGCCAAGAGCTGCATCATGGAGGCCTCCACAGAGTGAGTAACCCAGGACAGAGGAAGGGGCGGGGAAGGGGACAGGGAGAACACCGCAGCTCCAGCCTTCCTCGCACCTTGCCCGCCACCTTCCCCAGCTTCCTGCCAGGCCTGAACTTCAGCAACTGCAGCCGACAGGCCCTGGAGAAAGCCCTCCTGGATGGGATGGGCGGCTGCCTCTTTGAACGGCCTACCAGCCTGCCAACTATGGCCAGTCACTGCGGAAATATGTTCGTGGAGCCGGGCGAGCAGTGTGACTGTGGTTTTCCAGATGTGAGCCCCCTGCCCCCCAAAGCCTTGCCCCACTCACTTCTGTGCCCTGACTATGGCTCATCAGCTCTTCTACAAGCTTTCTGATCCCCTTTCTGGTTCCTGAAGGGAGCTTCTACCCCTCTCCTGAGTTCCCTGTCTGCATAGATTGTTGAGTTCTAGCTCTCACTTGCTGTATGGTTTGGGGTCCCCTTTCTGGGTTCATTCGTCTCTGGGAGGAGAGTCAGGAGGTAAGTCTCAGGCCCAGCCAGCACTGAGCCTCTGCTCCTTCTGTGCCCTTGCCCACAGGACTGCAATGATCCCTGCTGTGACTATTTCACCTGCCAGCTGAGGCCAGGGGCACAGTGTGCATCCGATGGACCCTGTTGTCAAAATTGCCAGGTAGGCACCGACTGGACTGGCCACACAGAGCTCGCCTGCCAGGGGCCAGGGTGGGGAAGGGTCATTCTGGCCCTCAGGGCCTGGCTAGATTTGCCCAGCACCCATACTAATGCTCACCGCCCTCCACAGCTGCGCCCAGCTGGCTGGCAGTGCCGCCCTACCAGAGGCGACTGTGACCTGCCCGAGTTCTGCCTGGGGGACAGCTCCCAGTGCCCCCCTGACATCAGCCTGGGGGACGGTGAGCCCTGTGCTGGCGGCCAGGCCGTGTGCATGCAGGGCCGCTGTGCCTCCTATACCCAGCAGTGCCAGGCACTCTGGGGACCTGCGGCCCAGCCTGCTGCCTCCCTTTGCCTCCATACTGCCAACACTCGGGGGGATGCTTTTGGGAGCTGTGGGCGCAGCCCCAGTGGTAGCTACGTGCCCTGCAGCCCTAGGTGAGTGAGGAAACCTGGCTCCTCCTCGGGGTTTGTGGGAGGCTTGGCTCTGCTGCCACTGACCCTGCACCCCTCTCCCAGAGATGCCATTTGCGGGCAGCTCCAGTGCCAAGGTGGCAGTGCCCAGCCTCTGTTGGGCTCGGCCCAGGATCTGGTCTGGGAGATGCTGGAAGCCAACGGGACCCAGCTGAACTGCAGCTGGGTACACCTGGACCTTGGCAACGACGTGGCCCAGCCCCTCCTAACTCTGCCTGGCACAGCCTGTGGCCCTGGCCTGGTGAGTAGCTTGAATGGACAAGACCTGGTAGGAGAGACATCCGGACCAGAGCAAGCAGTGCACAGACTTCACCAGCCACCAGGGTCAAGGTCACAGAATCTGAGACTCTTACTTCAGATTGGGCAAAGTCTTGTCTTCCCACTGAGCCTTGGTTTCCCTATCTGTAAAGTGGGGGTGCGGCCTCAGCCTTGTTGGCCTCCTGGTCCCAATACTGCTTTCTGAAAATGTGATCTTTGCCCTTCTCTCCCTGTTGGACAGGTGTGTATTGACCACCGATGCCAGCCTGTGGATCTCCTGGGAGCACAAGAATGTCGAAGCAAATGCCACGGGCATGGGGTAAGTTGGCACAGGGGGAGGAGATCCTTCAGGAAGAAGAATGCTAGGCTTTGGAAACAGCCATACATAAGTTCTAATCTCTCCTCTACTACTTCCTAGCTGTGTGACATGGAGCAAGTTATTAACTTCTCTGAGCTCAGTTTCCTCATCTGTTAAATGGGCACAATAATGATACCTGCTTCATAGGTGTACAGGGATGGGTGTGAAAGCTTCTAACATGGCCCAGCAATAGAAGATCAAATTAACATTTGATCTGATTTCCTCTGCTATAGCTAAAGCCTCCATCTCTCCAGGGCTTTCGCTCTCTCTGCCCCACCATCCCTGTACACCTGCCAGGTTTGAATATCTGAGATTTTGAAAAAAGCTGAGGACAGAGAAACGTGGTCCCAGGTACAGAGCCCTTCATTGCACACCCTGTACCTCCTAGGTCTGCAACAGCAATAGGCGCTGCCACTGTGAGGAAGGCTGGGCACCCCCTGACTGTACCACCCAGATCAGAGGTAGTATGCGGGGGAGAGGGAAGGGCAGGCACCATGGGGAGGGCAACATGAAGCCTCCTTTCCTTCTCCCCCTTGGCCCTCTTTTTCTGGCCCTTTTACCTGAACATGATCCTGACCCTTTACTCCCTCTAATCACTTGGCCTCCCTCCTTGGCCCCTGATCCTTCCTGGGCGGAGAGTTCTTGACCCTGCCCACCTTCCAACCTGACTTCACCCCCACAGCAAGCAGCTCCCTGAACATAGGGCTGCTCCTCAGCCTCCTGTTGTTGCTGGTCCTGGTGCTGCTGGGTGCCAGCTACTGGCACCGTGCCCGCCTGCGGCAGCGACTCTGTCAGCTCAAGGGGCCCAGCTGCCAATACAGGTACCAGCATTGCCTCCCCGCCACCAATTCCCTCAATGGGGACACCAACTCCTCCACCCCCACTACCTGGTTCTGAGCACCAAGACCCTTGGACCGTGAACTCGCTGCCTGCCACATGCCACACTCCCCTCTTCTCCACATGTGCCCTCTAACTCTTCACCCCACACATACACCTCTTAGGGCAGCTGGGATGCTAGGAGACCCTGTGCCAGCCAGTGGTGCTGTGTAAGTGGGGCCCTCCCTCAAGCTGATGAGCGTCCCCTCCCCACCCCGGGCCTGGCCTAACCCTCACAAGCTCCTCGCCAAGGGGCTTCAAAGGGGCAACCCCACTCAAGGGTGGCAGATGGGTAGAGAGAACAGAGTCTTATGCTGGGCCCTCTGCATGCTCAGGGCAGCCCAGTCTGGTCCCCCGGAACGGCCAGGACCCCCACAGAGAGCCCTGCTGATGCCAAGCACCAAGGTGAGTCCTGGATGCCAGAAGAGGAGGCTCCAGCTTAACCTGATAGCCAGCTTGGGCCCTTGGTAGGGGGGAGGTTGGGCACTGAAGACTCTAGACTCAGAGAAAGGCTAGCACTGCCCAGAAGGCAGTCAAAGGGGTTGGAGCCAGCCCCCAGCCCTCCCCACCCCTCCCCTGGCTGCAGGTGAAAGAGTGGCATCCAGCTGGATGGGGGAGGGTCAGGCACCTAGAGGAGGGTCTGCTGAGCTCTCTGAGCTGGTCCAGCTTGTGGCTTTGAGAGGTGGGCCTGTGCGTGCTCCCGGCTGAGGGCACCGGGGTAGATGCTCCGAATGGCTGTCAGTGTGCCTGCACCTCCTGAGGCCCAGGTCACGATGTGTAGAAGGGCTGGTGAGTGCCCCTGCCCTGAGCCCTCTGTGGACCTGATGACAAGCCTGTGGATATGGCTGCATGCCCACTCTACTACTTGTCACTCCCCTCTGCATGCAACTAAATAACTGCATGCACAGCCCCTGTAGCCCCTGAGGTCCTGGCTGCCGCTGCCTGGGCACTAACTCCTCTCTGCCCACATCTGTCTCTCTGCTTCCTCTCCCCCACCCCCACCCCCCGTGTCTGCTCTCCCACTCTCAGGAGATTAGTGCTCTCGGCTTCCCGGCCCCCCCCTCCAGGCCGCTGCCGCCTGACCCTGTGCCCAAGAGACTCCAGGTAAATCTGGGCCAGTCCCCACCTTGGCCCAGGGCAGGTGGGAGGCTTGATGCCCAACGGCAGTTCTCAGCCCTGCTCCCTGCCAGTGATGCTCTTCGTTAGGTGGCAGGGTGCCCCTCAGCCTTCAGACACTCTGAGCCCCAGGAGCAGCAAAGGGTGAGCCTCCTGCCTTGGCTTCTACCACCATCTGGTGGTCAGTGGCAGGACTGCACTTGGCCAGGGACTCCAGGGTGACCCACCCCTCCCTCCCCTAAGACATCTACTGGCATGCACCCAAGCCCTCTGCGCATGCCCCCATTCTCTCCTGCCCCCTGGCTGACTTGGCATGTTGACCTGAACCTCAGAGGAACTTCTGCATGCCCACTGCTCCTGGCTGCACTCACGGCCACTGCTCCTCTCTCTGTTCAGGCTGAGCTGGCTGACCGACCCAATCCCCCTACCCGCCCTCTGCCCGCCGACCCAGTGGCGAGGCACCCGAAGGTAACAGTGGGGGGAGAGAAGGGCATCGTCCCTCCCTCCACCCACCACCCAGGGCTGTGGTGCTGGTAGCTGTGCGGTGGTGGCCGTAGCAAGATGCCCCCTCTGTGCCCGAGGGCACATACCCCGGTGGCGCCTTTAACGGTGACAGGTTTGTTTGGAGACAAGGGTGACCTCTGGTGCTGCCCCCAAACTGGTGTTCCCTAGCACCAGCACATCGGGGGTGGGCAACATGACACCCCCTCCCAAGCCATCCTCCTGCCTTCTCTCTGTCTCAGGGGCCCATCAAGCCCCCACCCCCGAGGAAGCCATTGCCTTCCGACCCCCAGGAAAGACGTCCATCAGGTGACCAGACGAACTCAGCAGCTGGAATTCGGCCCCTGGTGGTGCCCTCCAGGTAGGCGAGGGGGGCGCTGAAGACGGGCGGGCTGGGCCAGTGATCTGGGGAAAGGGGACTTCTGACAGCCCCCTTTTTTCTTGGCTCCCCTACCCCAGACCAGCGCCGCCGCCCCCAGGAGTGTCTTCGCTCTACCTCTGACCTCTCCTGAGGGTCCGCTGAATCCACTACGAACTTAGGACGACTTCAAGTGGCGGACTGCTCCCTGGAGTAGCCTGCGATGACTGAAGGAGTCGGAGCCCGAGAGCAGTGGAGCAGGCGTCTTAAGACGTCAGGCACGCTGCGCGCCGTCGGGCGGCACCCTGGGGACCCGCCACGCAGTTGCAGCCAGGGCTTGGGGAGAGACTGGGGACTGGACGGGGCTGAGGGAGTTAAGCACTGCCTGTCTCAGCTCGGCTTCAATAAACGTAAGATCTTGGAAGCACGTCTTGGAGCCTGTCTGCTCAGGGAAGGCTGGGTCACCCTGCTGCGGTTCCAGGTCTTGGCCGCCAGGAGACGCTGCCGCATCAGACAAGGGCGGGAGTCCCAGGCCGGGAAAGTGCGCGGCTCGGTCCGGCCCGGCTCTGGGATGGGCTGCAGCGCCGTCCTGCGCCACAGGGAGCTGTACGCCCCTGGCCAACTCCGTCCTGGCCCTCAACGCTGCACGGCTCCCGGGAGCAGGTATCGACCAACCCGCGCAGCCGCCGTCGCCTCTCTGACCACCGACGGGGAGAGGTCCTGGCTGGCGTTCGCAGAGCCCGGAGCCGGGGCGGAGCGGGGCGGCGGCTCCCACGGTCCCCAGGCCGCACACCTGCCTCTCCCCTCCCCCACCCGAGGGCCCGGGAACAAACAAAGGTGCTTTGTACGGGCCGCAACCGCCTCATTATCTTGCCTTGAATCAAAGTGTGGGGAGGAGCGGGTCAGGCGCTAACCCCAAAGTGGACATCGGGCGCGCCACCCAAGGCTTTACGGGGAAAGCAAGGGAGTGTCCCAAGAGGCGCTTTGTCTCTCCCATCGCGCTATCCCCAGTCTGGCAGATGCGCAAAGGGGCCATCTGCCAAGGCAGCTAGACAGACTTCACGGACCTTCGCCCGTGCCTCACTTTCCCCTCTGTGGGCAAAGGGAGTGCACCGTTCTATAAAATCTTCCGAATATCTAATAACGCATTCCACCCTGCACTAGTTCAGATACGAAAGACAAGACCTTCCTTTAAAATAAAAAAAATAATAACAACGATAAACTCCTAGATAGTGGAATCCGTCCCTCCTCCCCGCCCCCTCGAGCGAGGTCCGGCCTCGGCAGGCGCTTGGCTAAACCGGCGCGCGCTGCGGCGCACAGAGGGTTAACGCGAAGTTGGCTGTGAGCGGAGGGGCGGGGACGCGCTCCCATTGGTGAAAAGTTACCCGGGGGCGTGGCGAGAGAGTCTCTACAGCCCACCCCCTCTAACATCTGCCCCCCCCCACCTCCACTTTGTACCTTTCTTGCTCCGACTGCCAAGCGGGCCGGGACGGGCCCGGCCAGACCTGACCGGACCCCGGGGGCGATGCGGCTGCTGCCCCTGCTGCGGACTGTCCTCTGGGCCGCGTTCTTCGGCTCCCCGCTGCGGGGAGGGTCTGGCCTCCGCCACGCCGTCTACTGGAACTCCAGTAACCCCAGGTGGCCGGGCCGAACCCGGGGAGAGCCGAGCCGGGCCCGCGCGCTCCCGGGCCGGCCGCGCGCCCGCCACCCGCGCCGTGCGCGGTGCCGCCTGGGCCCCGGCCGCGCGCCGGGGCTCCTTTGTCTGAGCCGGCGGGGGGAGGGGGAGGGGGAGGGGAGGGGGAGGGGCGAGGCACGCCGCGGGGCTCCCTACGCCCGCACGTATTGGGGGGCGGGCGGTGGGGTCTCGGGGCTGGGAGCTGGGGGCCTCGGCCAGCACGCCGGGCCCCGCCCCCCTCGCCTCTCTCCGGCGGGCGGAGGTGGGGCTGGCAGACCTGAGGGTGAGGGAGGGGGCTTCCCTCTGGTGAAGGAGCCCGGGTTTCTTGCTGGCTTCCTTAGCCTCCCCTCTGGCGCCCGCTCTGCTTTGTGAT
>PVIY010043302.1:0-20495 GCA_004026745.1 Myrmecophaga tridactyla
AAAAAATAGACTTACTATGGCCTCAGATTGAATAAAATGTTTTTACTGAAATGAAGTAAGAAGAGACCATATGATGCACATTTTAGTTGGCGTGATAGTGTCAAGGACCTATTACAAAGGAAATAATTATTTTACTAAGGTCCGTTGCAGGTCCTTGAAAATAAACCACGTACCAGTTTGACAGGACCCTAGTGTGGTTAAGAAGAGGACACAGCTCAGGTTTTCAGGGCTGATACCAGCATGGGACTGATCCAGGTAGGAGTGGTGGTGAGCCTTGTGGAAGGAGCTGGGCTGAGGAGAGCTCAGCATGCAGGGGTTATAAAAACAGAAAGTAGTGGGTATTAAGCCATCAATCTTTGGGAAGAAAGCTGTCTAGAAAATCAGTTTACAATGCTTGGTGTATGTGTGTGTGTGTGTGTGTGTGTGTGTGTGTGTGTTCATTTGTTCATACCTCCTCAAAAAGAATTTCAGGTGGGTGGGCTACAGAAGTTGATGAGTAGAGTTACACTTCCAAAATAAAACAATTTTTTTAACTTCCAAAATAGCAGGCTCAAGAATAATGACATTTTTCTATGTAAACTTCTTCTTTCTTTTGCCCACTAATTTTCTTTGGCAAAAGGATGTGTCTACCCTTGGCCTCCCCAACCCCGCCAAGGAACGTCCCAACACACAGCCAACCTTTGAGCGAAAATAGTCCTCTAATTCATCCTGACTTCTGACTCTATTGCCTTTGTTTTCAGACTACTTCTGCGGGCCCTCTGTGCTTATCTACATTTCAGCATAAAACCTCCCACGCCACCAATCCTTCCTGTCTGTACTATGTGCTCATTGTAGGTTTCTGTTCCATTTTCTCTGGTACTTTGGGTCTTGGATCTTTCTGCTCTCACTTTACCCCACCTCCGACCATTCATTCACTTATTCAGCTTTGTTTCTAGTCCCACAACACTCATGAGAATTGATTCTCAAATGTTATCAGTGATGTCCCAATAGCAAAATCCAATGGCTTCTTTTTCATTTATTTCCCATACTCCTCCCCAGACATAACCTTTGCTATAAGTTTAATAACATCTTTCCAGATGTTAAAAAATGCACTTATACTCATGTGCACATAAAAATGCATGGTATATTTTTGGAGTTTTGTTTAAAAACATGAATGAGATAAACTGTATTCCTCTTTGACTTGCTTTTTTCACTTTGAAAAGTATATCCTGGAGATCTTTTCATGCTATACATTGAACATTGCCTCATCCTTTTTATTCATTGCATATTATTCCACAATATTTATTAATAGCATAGTTCACATAACAATACGATGCCCACTTGACTCTTCTGCTGATGCACATTTAGGTTGTTTAAAAATTTTTTCTGATATTTTAAACAATAAAGCAATTAATATTCTTAGGTATGCAACTTAATGTATATGTGCAAAAAAAAATAATGCTTCTGAGTTGGAAACAAAGTGCTGGGGTTGAAAGCTACTGAAATAGGTGTTCCTGATTGACCAGAAGCCCTATTTCAAGCAGTGACCTGGGGATCAAGATTTCTTCCATCTTATGATAACTCCATTTTCAAAATATAGTGTTCAAGGGTGCATGCTGGTCTACATCAAACAAAAGAGGAACAAGCACAGAGGACCAGAGTGGGAGGTGTTTATGGGCTGGGCCTGAAATGGGGTCTACAACTTCTGCTCACATGTCATTGCCTAGAGCTTAGTCCCATGGTGGCACCTAACTGCCAAGAAACCTGGAAAATGTAGATTGCTATACGCCCATGGAGAAGAAAGGGAAATGGTTTGGTAAGCATAGGGCAGTCTCTGCCACAGATATCCATCTGGATTAAAACTAAGCCATAGTTGTACTTCATATGACATCCACAATAAAAAAATTTAAGATATAAAACAAGCTAACACTAAAATCAACAGGTATTAGATCAAAGTGGTTTTTATAATCTTATGGTTGGAACAAATCCCGGGACCCAGAAGATATAAAGGAAAAGATTAATGGATTTAACTATTTAAAAATTAAAACTATCTGGACAAAACATACTATAAACAGATGTAGAAGAAATGACTGACCAAAGGGAAATATTTGCAATATAAATGACTCACCCCATAGGTGAGGGAGGCAGTCCTGCCCCAGAGTTTTAAGAATGGCTGAACACACACCCGGCACTGGACGGATGGGCTTGGCAGCAGTTTATTAGTCAAATATACTCTCAGCCTGGGGGAGGAGGAAGCTGCACCCCGCACAGGGTTTGAACTCAGGAGCAGAGTGAACCAGATAGTGAGGTGACCACTGGCTCCCACAGGAGGATGTGATTGATTTGTTTGAATAATTCCATTGGTCTTCAGGGATTTAAAACCTGCTACTCAGGGATAGCTGGTACTGTGCCTGGTCCCCCGAGAAGGAGGGTTGTTTGGCTAGGGGGCCTTATCTGAGACAGCACAATGATAGGGGAACTTATAGTTCTGCCATTCAAGAACTTCTGATTTTACCAGATGTCAAGTCAGCATTTAAGTAAGTGCTTAATTAATGTAATGTAATTGAATTAATTCTTTTAATTCAATGAACTTTAATTTCAGGACTTACCCTCCAAGATGCTGCTATTGCCTTTCCCCCTTCTGGGCCTTCATCCAATGCTCCCTACTGGCTAACACTGGCACTCTTCTCTGGAGATTTCTTATTGGCTCATAGCTGCTGTGTTTAGTTTGCAGGCTGCCAAAATGTGATACACCAAAACTGGAATGGCTTTTAAATAGGGGAGTTTAATAAGCTACAAGTTTACAGTTCTAAGCCTATAAAAAATGTCCAAACTACGGTATCCAGGGAGAGACACCTTAATTCAAGGAAGGTCAATGGGTCAGGAACACCTCTGTCAGCTGGGTAATCATGTGGCTGGCATCTGCTGGTCCCTTGCTCCTGTGCTCCGTTGCCTTCAGCCTCTGTTCCTGTGGGGATTCCTCACTTTGCTTCTTTGGGGATGGCTTTCATCTCTAGGCTTCCCTTGGCTTTCTCTCCAGGTTCTGACTTGCTTACCATCTCATGGCAATGATTCCTGGGTTCCAATCATCTCCATACATCTATGTCTCTGTTTTCCACGTGTCAGCATTTGTCAGCTCTGCTCTGAAGTTTCTGTTGGCTCGCTGTTTATGTTGCTTCTGCCATTTTTGACTGTCTCCAAAATGTTTACTCTTTTAAAGGATTCCAGTAAATCCAGTAAATGGTGGAGTCAAATCTCCAAATAATCAAAGGTCACACCCACAATTGTATGTGCACATCTCCACGGAAATAATCTAATCAAAATTTCCAACCTACACTATTGAATCAGGATTAAAAAAAATTGCTACCTCTGCAAAGTTGAATCAGAATTAAAACATGGCTTTTCTGGGTACAGAAATATTTTCAGATATTTTCTGAAAAAATATTTCTAACCGGCACAGTGCCTTGACGGGATTAATGGGAAGCTTAAGTCCCCATCCCCAAAAGCAGCCCTCACCAATGACTGACAGCATCAAAGTTCCACCTCCTTGCCTCTAGATGGGGCAGTCTCTATGGTACAATTTATTTTCCAGAGTTTCTTGCATTCAGGCTTTTGCGCCTGATTTCTCTCTGCCTTGAATGTTTTTCCTCAAATGTATCTACATGAGGGCTTGTTCCCTCACCTCCTCCAGCTCAAATGTCACCTTTTCAATAATGTCTTCCCTAACTATCTGTCTTAGTTTTCCAAGCTGCTATGATAAAAACTATATAATAGGTTGGCTTACACAATAGGAATTTGTTGGTTCACAGGGTCAGAGGCTAGAAGGCTTGCTTCATCCCGGGGTCAGTAGCATTCTGGCTGGTCACCAATCTTTAGATTTCTTGGGTTTTCCATTACATGATGATGTTCTCTCCTTTCTTGCAGGTTCTTGCTTCTCCCTGTGGCATTCTCTGTATCCAACAATAGGATTAAGACCCATCCTGATTCAATTGGCCACACATTAACTGAAACTAACATCTCCAAAAGGTCCTCTTTATAGTGGGTTCACAGCCAAAGGAATGCAGATTAAGAACATGTGTTTTTTGGGGGGACACTAGAATCACAAAAACTTTTAAAATTGCAATAATTCCCTACACCATAGCAACTCCTATACTCTTCCTCACTTTATTTTCTTCTGTTCCACTTTTCACCAGGTGACACACCCTATAAAAACAGGTTTGTTTATTGTGTCCTGCAGATTCAATTTTCATTTTGTTGGACTAGGTAACACCCAAGACCTGGGAAACTGGGGTCCCTGCTATGGGTTTGAAGCTTTAGATGCCCCTGCTCTCAGCCTCTTCCAGCCAAACCCTTTTCCAGTGGGTGAAAACTCCATGAGGCCTATCCAGAGCCCACACATTTTAGATCATTCTTAAGTATCTGAGATTCCAGAATTCCATGCCCAAATGGCCTTAAGGTCTGTGCCTGTGCTTTACCTCTTAAGGGCAGACCATGCTCCTAGTTAGACTAAAAGGCTGGCCACGGACAGTCTGCTGGAGGTGTGGTTTGATGGAACTTGGACTTGCAGGCTAGAGTTTCTCCATGCATGGTGGAATATGCTTTGTTGAAGAGGATGGAGCCAATGGTGGTAAAGGACGGGATGGGCCACAATTTGGAAGTCTATACTTATAGTCCTACAAAGGAGACTCTGCAAGGATTAAGGGAGCACTTGCTGGACTATATACTGTGGATTTTTTTTTTTTTTTTTTTTAGTGAGTGTTTTGGGCAGAAAATTTCTGATTCTTCACATTAGCAAGCCTATATTGTATTAGTTTGCTAATACTGCTGGAAAGCAATATACCAGAAATGGAAAGGCTTTTATAAAGGGGATTTAATAAGTTACAAGTTTACAGTTCCAAGGCCATAAATAGGTCCTAACTAAGGCATCCAGAGAAAGACACCTTGGTTCAAGGAAGGCCAATCTGGAAAGGTTTGTGCTTGGCATCTGTTGGTCCTTGTTCCTGGTTCCATTGTTTCCAGATTCTAATGCCAGTGGTTTCCTCTTTAAGTGTCTGTGGACCTTCACTTAGTTCCTCCTAGACACAACTCTGGGTTCTGGCTTACTTAGCATCTCATGGGAAGGCACCTAGCAATGTTTCCTGGACTCTTCTCATGTCCAGGCATCTGCTCTCTCTGTCGGGACTCTAAACATCTTCCAACATCTGTGTCTCTGTCAGCTCTGAAGTAACTGCTCTCCAGGTATCTACATCTGAGGTTTCTTCAAAATATTTCCCCTTTTAAATGACTCCAATAAACCAATCAAAACCCACCTTGAATGGGCAGAGTCACATCTCCATCTAACCAAAAGGCCACACCCACAATTGGGCATGCCACATCTTCGTGGAGATAGTCTAATCAGAAGGGTTTTCACACTACAATATTGAATCAGGATTAAAGGATGTGGCTTTTCTGGGGTACACAACACTTTCAAACTAGCACACCTATATTCTGTCATTCCATTTGACTGCTAATTTAGTTGGAAATTGATTCTAGGTTAAACAAAAAAATCAAACTTTGAAAGTATTGCTCTATATTTTTCCAGCACTTGATTTTTTGATGAAAGGTACAGTGCAATCTAATTCTTATTTCACCCCACTCCCCCACACCCCAAGGTCTTTTAGGATTTTCTCTGCAATTTCACCATGGTACCTTCAGGTATATGTCTTTTTTCATTTACCTTGTTTGGCACTTTTGGACATTTTTAATCTATAGACTCCTGCCTTGCTTCAGTGCCAGAAAAATTTTAATTTACTTTATATATTGCTGCTTTCCTTATCTGGAACCCCAATTAAAAGTATTTAGGCCCCATGCCACTCAATTTTTCTCTCCCCCATTGCCAATGAGTGCCATGAAAGGCCAGTCATTTTGTAACTGAGAAATCAGGATTTAAGAAATGATTTCGATTACTGAATCATTATATAAATATTCCTTTTTGCATTCTGGTATATTGGAGTAGACAGAGGGAAATTCCTAAAATCTCTAAATTGTAATCCAGCTGCTTTGATTTCTGATAATGATTGTATAGACCTTATCTTCTGCCTTGTGGTTGTAAAAAACCTTGTGACTAACCTTCATTTGTACCCATTTATCCAGTTTTTCAACTTTGGAGTCTTGTCATCACTAAAGACAGCCCCTGACGTTTATTAATGAAGGGTCCTGGGTCAGCCCAGAACTAAACCACCCCAAGTACAAAGTTATCTTGATAACCAAGACTGGATCCAATCAAAATGTGCCCACCTGACATGCACAGTAACTTAGACTTTAACCTACAAGTCACCTATACCTCATTCTGCCCTTCTCTTGCATATGTCCTGTGACTAAACATGTGATCAATCTGCACATGATCAATAATTAGATCACCTCTAATTACATCATCTGGGGCCACGGTGCTCATTATCCTAAACCCTGCCCACCTTTTCTCTAATAAAACTATGAGAATTACTGCACTTCTGGGAGACAGATTTAGGGCCACTAGGCCATCTGCTCTCCTACTACATGCTGAGTAATAAACTCTCTCTCTCTTTGAACCCCGGTGTCTCAGGAATTGGTTATTTGGCACATCAGTCCAAAGAATCCACACCTTTGTCTGGTAACAATGTCCTTGGCAAATGTCATCTACATTTTCTTTCTGTATCTTTGCAACTGATTGAGATGCGTATTAGTTAGCTAGGACTGCATAACAAACAGTCATAGAACCTTAGGAGCATTCAACAACAAACATTTCTCTTGGATCTGCAGGCTAGCTGAGAGCTCAGCTCTAACCTGGCCTTGCCTGGGGCAGCTCAGTCCCACATGTTTCTTATCCTCCTGGGACTAGATGTGTCTAGTCTAGGTGTATTTTCCTGGCTATGACAGAAGCACAAGAGAAAACAGGTCTAACGATACATTCATGGTAGCCTGCATCACACTGTAACATCCCATTCATTGGCCAGAGCAAGACACATTGCTGAGCCCAGGGGCGGGAATTATGCCCGTCCCGCTGTGTGGAAGGGCACTGAAAGCACGCCAGGCTGAGTGTGCAGCTACACAACAGTCTGGGTGTGTGGGTGCCCTCCTGCGGTACTCAGGCTGTCAATTCCAGAGCCCTGTGTTGAAAAGACGCTGGCGGAGATGTTCTCCAGTGCACGACTGCCGCTTTGAAATCTACTCAGGCTGGGATCTGTGACTCAACCCCACAAAAGACATTTTGTAACAATGCGACTATGATTTCAAACAGACACAACAGTCTTATAAATTCCAGGCCCACCTGAGCCACACAGAGACGATCCTAGCCTTGTAGGAGCACAGTAAGAGCCTTCTCGGCTGACTATGTTACTTGAGGAACCATATACAACTCACTATAGCAACCTGACAACACTGAGGAAACTGGCTAAACCTCCTTGGCCTTGCCACTTCAGTATTCACAGTGATATGGTGACAAGGGTGCTTGAGAATTCTCACATGATAAGGCTTGGTAGTGGCAGTCTGGTTGGAAAAGGGACTTGCCTTGGAAGTCTGTTTCCATGGAAAGCACTTAGAATGTATGCTACCTATGAGTACAAAGCAGAAAACACTTTTATAAAATTTAAACAAGATTGATAAATTGCAATTATTCATATAAAATCAGTTTTCTATTATTACTTATATCTGGAATAGCTCTGGGGGACATAGGTGATGATTTGGGGGGCTAACTCAACTTCTAAGCATTCCTTGGCATACCTACTGTCAGTGAGCATCTGAAGATTCAGCAATTGTCCCCTTGCCATAGTCTTTAAAGTAACTGAGGGACTGTGACGCACTGAGATTGATTCTCTTATGCCCCACAAAAATATCAGTTTCATTATCATGAGTCACAGTGATCAGTTAACAGCTGAATTTGGAATCAAGTTTAAAATGACTTGTGGCCATGCACTCTAAATTATACTCATTTGGCTTCTTGAATGAAAATTCAAAACAGATTTAACTGTAGCAGTTCAATTAGGGCAGTTGAACAAGCACTTAAATCTATTAAGAGGTCATCAAACTGACTCTTGGGATGACTTCCCTTTTTATCACACTGAAGACGTGTGTGATTCTTGAGTGCCCTAGTTATAAGCTCGTGCCAGGGGTAGTCAGTCCGTTTTTGTATCTAGGGTAGCTTTCTACTGTAGCATTCCATCTTGATTATTAGTATTTCATTTAGGTAAACAAGGACAAATACATTTTTTATTTAAGTTCTATTCCTTCCAACTTCGGCAAGTAGAGATTGACTTTGGAGAATGGTCATCAATACAATTGTCGGGACATAAGAGAATCAATCTCAGGGTGTCACAGTACCTCAATACAATTATAGCTGACATTAATTTTTTAACATTGTATTTTGAATTGATTTTAGAGAGAAAACTGTAAAATTAAAATTAAAATTTCCTTTTATCCCTCCCTCAGCTTTCCCTAATGCTGACATCTTATATATCCACAGCACAATTATCAAAACCAGGAAATTAACATTAGTACAGGACTATTAACTAACTAAACTACAGTCTTAATCCAAATTTCACCAATTTTTCATTAGAGTCCTCACCCGAGATTTCATATAGCATTTAGTTATTGTTTGCCTCTAGTTCCTTCCTTCCTAGGTCTACCTTGCTTTATTGATGTTGACAATTTTAAAGAGAATTGATCAGTTATTTTGCTAAATGCCCCTCAACTTGGGCTTGAAACTAGTTTCTTTCACTTTAGGATAATGTTTGCAAGTTCATCTTGTTACATGTTATCAGTGCTTCATTCCTTTTTATGGCTGAATAATATTCCATCGCACGCATATACCATATTTTGCCTGTCAGTTCATTTGCTGATGGGCATTTAGGTTGTTTCCACTTTTTGTCTATTATTTTAAATGCTGTTAGGAACATTATGTACAAGTTTATGTGGATATGTGATTTTATTTCTCTTGGATATATTCTTGGTAGAATTGTTGGATCATATGATAACTCCATGTTTAAAAGTTTGAGGAAATGTCAGACTGTTTTCCAAAGTGGCTGCACCATTTTACATTCACACCAACAATATTTGAGAGTTGCAGTTTCTCCACATCCTTGCTAACATTTGTTATTTAATTATAGCCATCTTAGTGAGTGTGATGCCCCTTAATCTTTAAGAATTTGCTATACTTTTGAATATTAGCATTTTGTCTGTGGTATGTGCTGTGAATATTTTCTTCCAGGTTGTCAGTTGTCTTTTGACTTCATTTGTGGAATTTTTGTCACACTATGTTTTTTTTTTTTAATGTCTCAACTTCACAGATATTTTCTATTGTTCCCTCGATCTTATGAGCCATGGTTAGAAAGCCTTTACTTACACCAGAGTTACAGAGGAATTCATTTCATTTACTTGCATAGTTTTTTATATTTAGATTCCTAATCTGTTTGGAGGTTTTGTTTGTTTGTTTTTTGGTATGTGGTGAGGTATTTTATCTGCTTTCTAAATGGTTATTTAGTTGTCCCAGCACCATTTATAAAAAGTTCATCTTTACCCTAGTGAGTTGAGATGCCACCTTTGTCATACACTGTTTCCATAAATATTGGAGCCTACTAACTTTTTATTCTATTTCACTGGTCTATTTGACTATTCATTCACCAGTACCACACCATTTTGATTATTTTGACTTTATAGTGGCTTATATGTTTTAATTAAAGTGACTTGTATATTTTAATGCCTAGTAGAACTAATGCCCCACATAGCTTTTCAGTGTTTTCCTGTGTATTTTCACTTTTTTTAAAAATATATATTTTCATATCAACTTGTCTTACACTATAAAGTAGCTTCTTGTTATTTTTATTGAGCTTGCATTAAATTTACAAATTAACTTAGAGGAATCGACATCTTTATAAATTTGGTCATCCTATCAAGAACAGAGGATGTCTTTCCATTCAAATCTACTTCCAGATCTTTCAGGAGGCTTTTACCATTTTCCTCATATAGGTCTTGCACATTTTGCATGTTAAATTTAATCCTAAATATATAATCTTGTTTGTTGCTATTGTAAATGGGATTTTTCTCTTCCATTATGCTTTCTAATTGTTTATTGTTTGTGCATATAAAGGCTAATGGTTTTTGTATAATTATATCTTGCTACTTTGTTTAAATTAGCTTTTTCATTGCTTCTTGGGGTTTCCTAGGCATGCTGCCATATCACCTGAAATATAGGTAGTTTATTTCTTCTTTACCTGTTTTTCTGATTCTAAACTGATTCCTCTTGTCTAATTGCATTAGTTAATGCCTCTGGCACATGTTGAATAGTAATGGATAGTGGGCTTCTTTATCTTATTCCCAATCCTAGAGGAATCACCCGTAGTATTTGCTCATTAAATACAAAACCAGTTTTATGAGCAAGGTATATATATTCTATCATGTTAAGAAAGAATTCATTATTTCTATATTCTATCCTTATGAATAGGTATTGATTTTTCAAAGACTTTCTCAGCCTTTATGGAGATAATCATGCAATCTTTTTCCTCAGATTCATTAACATAGTATGTGATAGTAATTAGTTACTTAATATTAAACCATTTGGTTTAAACCAAATACAAACCATTTAATATAAACCATTTGGTGGAGGTAAATTATTTTCTGAATACTACGTTGAGTTCATTTTGCTAATATATTTTAATACATATTTTTAATTAGAGAAGTTGTAGGTTTACAGAAAATAGAGTTCCCATATTAAATCCTCTCCATCATTACAACCTTGCATTAGTGTGGTACATTTGTTACAGTTGAAGAAAGAATATTTTAATTGTATTATTAACTATAGTCCATGGTTCATGTTAGAGTTCACTGTGTTGTATAGCCCAATGTGTATCTTTTTAAGTTTTATTTTAGTAATATATATAACCTAAAACTTCCGCCTTTAACCACATTCAAACATATAATTCTCTGGGGTTAATTACATTCACAATGTTGTGCTGCCATCACCATTCTCCATTACCAAAACTTTTCATCACCCCAACAGAAATTCTGCACCAATTAAGCTTTAATACCCCATTCTCTACCTCTCCATAGGCCCTGGTAACCTGTGTACTAATTTCTGACTCTGTGTATTTGCTTATTCTAACTATTTCATATCAGTGAGATCATATAATATTTGTCTTGTTGTGTCTGGCTTATTACATTCAACATGATGTGTTCAAGGTTCACCCATGCTGTTTCACGTAATAGAACTTCATTCCTTTTCATAGCTGCATAATATTCCATTGTATGCATACACCACATTTTGCTTATCCATTCATCTGTTGATGGACACTTGGGTTGCTTTCATCTTTTGGCAACTATGAATAATGGCACTATGAGTATCAGTGTGCAAATATCTGAGTCTCTGCTTTCAATTCTTTTGAGTATATACCTAGAAGTGGGATTGTCAAGTCAAATGGTAATTCTATACTTCACTTTCTGAAGGAGCCACCAAACTATTTTCCACAGCAGCTGCACCATTTTATAGTACCACCAACAATGAATGAGTGTTCCTCTCCAACATCCTCTCCAACGCTTATTTTTTGTTTTTGCTTTTTTCATTATTTAGAATTTTTACATCAATGTTCATGAGTGATATTGATCTCTAGTTTTCTTTTTTTGTACATAGTATAGTTTAGGAATTAGGAATTTTTCCTTTTTTTTTTTTTTGTAGAATTCCCCTGTAAATCCATCTAAGCCTGGTACTTTTTCTTGGGAGAGTTACTGTGCCAGTTTGAACAGATTTGTGTACCCTAGAAAAGCCACGTTTTAATCTTAATCAATCTTGTGGGAGCAACAATTTCTTCTAATCTCTTTTCAGCACTATAGGTTGGAAACTTGATTAGATCATCTCCATGGAGATGTGACTCAGTCAACAGTGGGTGTTAAGGGCGGCTGCCGTGGCTCAGCAGGCAGAGCTCCGACCTGCCATGCTGGAGGTCTGGAGTTTGATCCCTGGTGCCTCTTGCCTATATGCAAATTAAAAAAAAAAAAGAAAAGAGTGGGTGTTAAGCTGGATTAGGTGGAGACATGATTCCACTCATTCTGGTGGGTTTTGATTAATTTACCGGAATCCTACAAAAGAGGGAGCATTTTGGAGAAAGCTGGAGAATCTGGGAGAGCAGAGAGGGATGATACAATGTCGCAGAACCATTAAGCAGAGAGGCCACCAGCTAGCGACTTTTGGAGATGAAGAAGGAAAATGCCTCCCGGGGAGCTTTATGAAACAAGAGGCCTGGAGAGAGAACTAGCAGAGATCACCATGTTTGCCATGTGCCCTTCCAGCTGAGAGAGAAACACTGACTGTCATCGGCCTTCTTGAATCAAGGTCTCTTTCCCTGCATGCCTTAGACTGGACATTTAGATTAGAATTAAAACATATAGACTTGTTTTAATTGGGACATTTTCTCAGCTTTAGAACTGTAGACTAGCAACTTATTAAATTCCCCTTTTTGAAAGCCATTCCTTTTCTGGTATATTGCATTCTGGCTGCTAACAAGCTAGAACAGTTACTCTATTTCTTCTATGGATACTGGGTCCCTTTAAGTTTTCTAACTCTAATAGAGTTAATTTTGCTAATCTGAATTTCTCTTGGAAATTGTCAATTTGCTCTAGGTTTTCAAAATTATTTGTATAGAACTCTACAAAGTAGTCTCCTATGAGTTTTTAAAAAGTTTTGTCACAGTGGTTATGTTCCCTTTGTTAATATTCTTTTAGGGTGTGCTTTAAGGGAAACATTATGAAGGAGTGAAAGAAGAATTTCCTCTTTATCTCAGTATATTTCTATATATTGAATATTTTACAATGGCAATATTCATGCATTACTTATATATATATTTTGGCTTTTATAAAGGGGATTTATTGTTACAAATTTACAGTTCCTCTGGGTTTCTCTGTCACATAGGGAGGCACATGGCAATGTCTGCTGGCCTTCTCTCCTGGCTTCTGAGTTCAAATGGCTTCCTCCAGGGTGTTTCCTTTCTGCATCTCCAAATGCCTGGGGCTTTGTCAGCTCTGACCTTTGAGTGCTAAGCTGGGCTGGCCTGGGCTGGGCTGCTGAGCTTCTGAGCTCTTTTATGACCTCTCTAGCTCTCTTTTTTAAAAAAATATTTTTATTGTAAACAACAAACAAGCATTCTTGACATGGTTACAATCAATGGCTCACAATATCATCACATAGTTGTGCATTCATCACCATGATCATTTTTTTTTTAACATTTGCTTCTCTCCAGCAAAAGAAATAAAAAAGAAAAAACTCATACACACCATACACCTTACTTGTCCCTCTAATTGAATCCTAGTATTCCAATCTACTCAATTTATTTTAACCTTTGCTCCCCCTATTATTTGTTTATTTCTTATCCATATATTTTTTTACTCATCTGTCCAAACTGTAGAAAAAGGAACATCAGACGCAAGGCTTTCACAATCACATAGTCGCATTGCAAAAGCTGTATCATTATACAATCATCTTCAAGAAACATGGCTACTGGAACACAGCTCAAGAGTTTCAGGTACTTCCCTCCAGCCATTCCAATACAGCATAAACTAAAAAGGGATATTTATATAATGCATAAGAATAACCTCCAGGATAACCTCTCAACTCAGTTTAAAATCTCTCAGCCACTGACATGTATTTTGTCTCATTTCTCTCTTCCCCCTTTCAGTTGAGAAGATTTTCTCAATCCCTTGATGCTGAGTACCAAATCATCCTAGGACTTCTGTCCCACATTGCCAGGGAGGTTTACACCTCTGGAAGTCATGTCCCACGTGGAGGGGAGAGGGCACTGAGTTCACTTGCCATCGACAGAGAAAGACCACATCTGAGCAACAAAAGATGTTCTCTGGGGGTGACTCTTGGGCCTAATTTTAAGTAGGCTTAGATTATCCTTTGTAGGGATAAGTTTCATAAGGCAAACCCCAAGATTTAGGGCTCATCCTATTGATTTGGTTGTCCCCACTGCTTGCGAGAATATCAGGAATTCTCCAAATGGGGAAGTTGAATTTTTCCCCCTTTCTTGTCATTCCCCCAAGGGGACTTTGCAACTACTTCTTTTTCACTGTTCAAATCACTCTGGGATTTATTGAGGCATCACACTAACCTGGACAAATTCAACAAAATATCATGCTGTATTCAAAGTTCCATGTACTTGTGGTGTTCAATTAATCCATCCGTATAAGTTAAATTAGGAAATGCACTAGTTAAAATATAAATTTTTGCACCAAATAAATATTTCTTGCTTTAGTCTCACACAGAAATTGAAGTTTTAAAATATGAATGACCTTCTGTTTTCAACATCCTGCAACATTGATATTCCTTTGTCCTTCCTCATGCAAAAGCATTTTTTAATTTGTACATTTAGTCACTATCATTGTACACTCTAGGCATTCTTAAATTATACCATCAAGTTTTTATAGTCTACCTTTCCTTCTGGTTTTATATGTGCCCCCAGTCCTTCTCCCTCTGTCATTCTCACATTCGATGTACTTACATTATTGTACTACAACCAGGTACTATTGTGCTATCCATTTCTGAATTTTTACTATCAGTCCTGTTGTACAGTCTGTATCCCTTCAGCACCAACTACCCAATCTCTACCCTATTTCTATCTCCTGTTAACCTGTGTTCTTAAATGAAATTCTGCAAGTCCACTCATTAATGTTAGTTCATATCAGTGAGACCATACAGTATTTATTCTTTTGTTTCTGGCTAATTTCACTCAGCATAACATCCTCAAGGTCCATCCATGTTGTTACACGACCATGACTTTATTCTCCCATTGCATAGACTGCCTTTTTACTTTCTTGACAAAGTTCTTTGATGCACAAAAGTGTTTAATTTTGAAAAGTTCCCATTTATCTATTTCTTTCTTCAATGTTCATGCTCCAGGTGTAAGATCTAGGAAACTGGCTCCTATTACAGGTTTTATAAGATATTTATGTACATTTTCTTCTAAAAGCTTTATGGTCTTAGCTCTATTGTTTAGGTCTTTGATCCATTTTTAGTTAAATTTTGTATAGGGTGTGAGATATGGATCCTCTTTCATTCTTTTGTATATGGATATCCAGTTATCCAAGCACAATTTATTGTTCTGTCCCAGGTGAACTCTATTCAAATTCATTGGTCAGTATATCTATGTTTATGCCGGTAGCATGATATTGTGACCACTGTAGCTTCATAATATGCTTTAAGTCAGGCAGTGTGAGACCTCTGACTTTATTTTTCTTTCTCAAGATATTTTTAGCTATTCAGGGCACCCTGCCCTTACAGATTAATTTGGTTATTGGTTTTTCTATTTCTGCAAAGTAAGTTTTGAGATTTTAATTGGTATTGTATTGAATCTATGTCAATTTAGGTAGAATTGACATCTTAACTATATTTAGTCTTCCAATCCATGAACACAGTATGCCCTTCCATTTATTTAAATCTTCTGTGATTTCTTTTAGCAATTTCTAATAGATTTCTTTGTATAGGTTTCTTGTATCCTTAGTTAAATTTATTCCTAAATATTTTATTCTTTTGGCTGCAACTGTAAATGGAATATTTTTCTTGATTTTCTCCTCAGATTGCTCATTACTAGTGTATAGAAACACTACAGATTTTTGAGTGTTGATCTTGTAACCTGCCACTTTGCTGTACTCATTTATTAGCTCTAGTAGTTTTGCTGTGGATTTTTGGGGGTTTTTGACATATAGCATCATATCATCTGCAAACAGTGAGAGTTTTACTTCTTCCTTTCCAATTTTGTTGCCTTGTATTTCTTTTTCTTGTCTAATTGCTGTGGCTAGAACTTCCAACACAATGTTGAATAACAATGGCAACAGTGGACATCCTTGTCTTGTTCTGATCTTAAGCAGAGAGCTTTCAGTCTTTCCCCATTGAGGGTGATGTTAGCTGTGGACTTTTCATATATTCCCTTTATCATGTTTAGAAAGTTCCCTTCTATTCCTATACTTTGAAGTGTTTTCATCAAGAAAGGATGTTGAATTTTGTCAAATGCCTTTTCTGCATCAATCGAGATGATCATGTGGTTTTTCTGCTTTGATTTGTTGACATAGTGTATTACATTAGTTGATTTTCTTATGTTAAACCATCCTTGCATACCTAGAATAATCCCACTTGGTCATGGTGTGTATAATTCTTTTATACACACAAGAAGTTGTCTCTGATAAGTGTCTCTTACTTGAGATCTATGGTTCAATCAGTCCCCCTTGATATAATTAAATATCAAGAGGTAAGCAGAGGGGCAAGATGGCAACATAGGGAAGTGTGGAACTTAGTTAATCCTCTAGAGCAGCTAGGAAATAGCCAAGAACTCTATGGAACAATAGTTTGGGGTAGATCTGTAACTGGACACACATCTACACCCAGTGTGGAGTGGGGGGAAGAACTGAGATCACACCACAAATCCAGAGCCTGGTGCCCATCCCCCACTGGCATGGTAGGCTCAGTTGGAAACACTAACCCTTGGGAAAAAGAAGCAGTCTTTGCTGGGAGCAAGGAAATGTAGTCCAGCCAAACTCCAATTATGGTTTTAATGAACAAATTTGGACTGCTGCATACAAGCTCCAAACACAGTTAAGCCAAGAGCAAGTAGGAAAGGAATCCTGAGGTTTTTTCTGGCAGACAGGAGGCAGAGCTGCTGGGAAAAGGAAACCGAGATTTTTAGAGTCAGCCTTAGCTCAGAATACTGAAAAAGAACTGTGCCCTAAGGCTTATAGAGCCAGGTACCAACTCTGGCTCTTGACTGGTGAACCTTGGGGGCTGGGGACTGGCTCTGATATGGGATTTTTTTTAAAAAAAGAAATGCTTTTGTTTCTTTGTTTAAACTATTCTAAGTAGCTCATTAGAGAAAGCCTCAGGTATTTTCAATTGTCAGCCTTGATCCCGGCGAAGATGGAGATAGATAGGTCTGAGAGAAAAATAAAACAAGTCAAGTGAAGGAGACAATTCCCACCTCAATTGGTGGCCCTTAATCAGAGAATTCAGACATCAGAGTTTAAGTCCTAAGCCCACATCCTACCTCAGCCTCTTGTCTCAACCATACTCTGGAAGCTACAGGGAAAGCTTAGAATTAAAGGAGAGTGGAGAGATGTAGGCTGACAAGCATCAATGGCTGGGAAGAACAGGAAAAGCGCAGAACTAGAGGCTTTACAGGAATCTCTAACAACCTGCTGGGTCTCATTTCCAAGGAAACTTGGTACTAATTACACTCTTGTCTTGAGACCTGGGCCTGTCTTGTCTGGAAAAAGCTGATGGCCATTGATGATATCTGGAGAGACCACCCTAAAAAAAAAAAAGGTTCCATTTAGGCAGGGCAAGAACAAGAAAAACAGGAGCTGAAAAATTATGAACAGTTAAATAGAAACTATGCTAGAGGTCTAGAACAAGTTGAACTGAATGCCAAAAAGCAGGTAGAAAAAATACCAACCAACAAGAAAACCATAGGTAAAAGAGTGAAAATGACCTCCAGAATAAACTAATCAAGGAAATCAGATGCCAAGACACCAACGAAAAATTATGAGTCATACTAGGAAAAATGAAGATATGCCTCAAAAAAAAAACTAACAATTCAAATGAAGTTGAACAACTAATTAATGTCAATAAAACATGCTAAATCAAGCAAAAAGTCAAATGAATGAGTTAAGGAATCATATGGCAAAAGAGATGAGGGATATAAAGAAGATAGTGGAAAAAAAAGAAAAGAAGACATTGAGTGACCATAGGAAGAACTCAAAAGCTTGAAAAAACAAATGGCAGAACTTATGGGAATGAAAGGCACAATAGAAGAGATGAAAAACATAGTAGAGACAACAGATTTGAAGAGGCAGAAGAAAGGACTAGTGAACAAGAGTATATGAAATCTGATATCCTATACACAAAAGAAGAGATAAGGTAAAGAATGGGAAAATATGAACAGGATTTCAGAGAATTAAATGGCAACATGAAGCACATGAATATACACCATATGGGTGTCTGAAAAGGAGAAAAGAAGGCAAAAGTAGCAGAAAGAATAATGGAGGAAACAATCTCTGATAATTTCCCATCTCTTATGAAAGACATAAACTTACAGATCCAAGAAGTGAAGCATACCCCGAACAGAATAGATCCACCAAGATCCGGGACCTACTCCAACACACTTACTAATCAGATTATCAAATATTCAAAACAAAGAGAACTTTGAAAGCCACAAGAGAAAAATAATCCATCACATAAAGTGTGCTGGTTTGAAACCTTTTAAATCCTTGTTAATATTGTTGGGTGGGATTTTTTATTAACTTGTTTCCATGGAGATATGACCAACCCAATTGTGGGTGGGACCTTTTGATTAGGTGGTTTCCATGGAGATGTGTTACTACCCATTCAAGGTGGGGTTCCTTACTGAAGTCCTTTAAAAGGGAACCATTTTGGAAAAAGCTTTAGAACCCATGCAGCCAGAGACCTTTGGAGATGCAGAAAGAAAATGCCCCGGGAAACCATTTGAAAAAGCCAGTAGAGAAAGCTAGCAGACAATGCTATATGCGTTACCAGCTGACAGAGATGTCCAGAGGCCAAAACACCAGCAGATACCAGCTATGTGTTCTGCCTGGCATCAGCCTTTCTTGAGAGAAGGTGACCTCTTATTGGTGCCTTAATTTAGACATTCTCACAACCTTAGAACTGTAAATTTGCAACTTAATAAATTCCCCCTTTTAAAAGACATTCCATTTCTGGTATATTGTGGCACCTTAACAAACTAAAACACAAGGGAAGTTTGATAAGAATATGTGTGGATTTGTCAGCAAAAACCATGGAGGTGAGATGGCAGTGGTATGATATATTTAAGATTCTGAAAGAGAAATACTGCAAACCAAGAATTCTATACCCAGCAAAACTGTCCTCAAAAAATGAGGGAGAGTTTAAAATATTCTCAGACAAACAGACACTAAGAAGCTTTGTAACTAGGAGTCCAGCTAGATAAGAAACACTAACGGAAGCCTGTAGTATAGGCATGTAGGAAAATACAGGAGACAGAGGTCCAGAGAAGTGTGTAGAAATGAAGACTATTGGTAAGCACAAAAAGAGAAAAAATGACATAAAATCCAAAAAACAAAGTGCTATTATTACAGTAATAGTATTAAATGTTAATGGATTGTCTCCCCAATCAAAAAACATAAACTGGCAAAATGGATTAAAAAGCAGGACACATCTATATGCTATCTAAAAGAGACTCACTTTAGACCCAGGAACAAAAACAGATTGAAAGGGAAAGGTTGGAAAAACATATTTCATGCAAACAACAATCAGAAAAGAGCAGGAATAGCTATACTAATACTCAACAAATTAACGTTCAAATGTAAAACAATTAAAAGAGAAAAAAAGGACACTGTGAATTAATAAAAGGAATAATTCATCAAGAAGAAATAGCAAATTATAAATATTTATGCATGGATCCAGAGTATCCCAAAATGCATGAGGCACACCCTGACAACACTGAAGGAGAAGTAGACCTTTCACAATATTAGTTTTAGACATCAATACATGCTCTCATCAATGGGTAGACATCTAGAAAAGAATCAATTAAAAAACAGAGATTTTTGAGTAATATGATAAATGAACTAGACTTAGCAGACATTTACAGAACATTACACCTCACAATGGCAGGATACTCATTTTTCTCAAGTGCTCATGAATCATTCTACAGAATACACCACACATTGGGTCACAAAGCAATCTCAATAAATTTAAAAAGATTGAAATTATACAAAACTCTTTCTCAGAGCATAATGGAATGAAGCTGGAAATCAGTAACAGGCAGAATGTCAAAAAATTCACAAATATCTGGAGGCTAAACAACACACTCTTAAACAACCAATGGGTCAGGAAAGAAATTACAAGATAAGTCAGTAAATATCTCAAGGCAAATGAAAATGAAAGCACAACATATCAAAATTTATGGGATACAGCAAAGGCAGTACTGAGAAGGAAATTTATTGCCCTAAATGCCTATATTAAAAAAAGAAGAAAGAGCAAAAATTGAGGAATTATCTGATCACCTGGTGGAATTAGAGAAAGAACAGCAAACTAACCCCAAAGCAAACAGAAGGAAAGAAATTACAAAGATTAGAGCAGAAATAAATGAAATGGAGACCATGAAATAAATAATAGAGAGAATCAGCAAAACCAGAAGTTGGTTCTTTGAGAAAATTTATAGAATAGATGGACCCTTATCTAGGCTGACAAAAACAAAAGACAGAGAGAGGATGCAAATAAATAAAGTAAAATAATGGGAGATTTTCTGACCCTGCAGAAATAAAGGGGATAATGAGGGGATACTGAGAGCAAAAATATGCTAATAAACTAGACAATGTAGACAAAATGGGCAACTTCCTAGAAAAGTACGAGCAACCAACATTGACTTGAGAAGAAATAGAAGACTTCAGCAAACCAATCACAAGTACAGAGATTGAATCAATCATCAATAAGCTCTCCCCAAAATAAAAGTCCAGGACTTTTTTACCTGTAAATT
>PVIY010043303.1:0-20405 GCA_004026745.1 Myrmecophaga tridactyla
CTAAGAATCCAAGAAAACATTGTCATTTTAGACTCATTAAATCTTTCCAAATGACCATAATTTCCATTTTTACAAACCTTCAGCAATTATTATATTAGTTCAGACTTTGTCCTACGTTTTTCTCATTTTGTAAGTTATTCATTTCATCTTAGGATAAAACCATTCTCTTTTTCCTATTAATAAAAATACATCTTTTATATTTTTCATACTTAAGTCATTATTTTAAACAAATATTTTACCATATATAATTACCATCAAAATTAAATTTGTTAGAATAATGTTAAATACTTAAAATACTTTAGTTTATACATATTTGAAACATCAATATATAGATTTTAATAAGAATTTACAGTTTTAAAATTCTTAAAATATATTTCTTTTTCAAATATGAATAGGATCTAAACTCATGGCCATTTTCCAAATTGCTGTTTGTCAAGGATCTAAGTTAACAAAAGGAGATGGGGCTACATTCCCATTCCTTGTCACAAGATTTTATTTGTAGCATTGGTATAAATTTCAAAACAATAATTATTTAGATTAAAGCAAGGTAACTTAACAGAACACTTTGAGTCAGAACTACAATCCTGAATTGTATACTCCCTAGGGGACCAATCTGTTACAATTCCAGAGGAACCATTAATGAGTACTGACTTTTGTTCAGCATGGCATTGTTCCTATTGAATATTTTCTGACTCAGATGTATATGAATTTTTATATAAATGCAGCTCATTAAGAACAAGCTCAGAAATTAATTTTTCTTTATCTTGCTCTGCTAAAGGTATGGTAAAGAAGCAATTTTTAAATCAATTATAATAATAGAGCAGTTTTTAGGAATCATAACTGATGTGGGCAAGCCAGGTTGTAATGATCCCATAGGTTGAATTACAGCATTAACTTTTATCAAATCAGTTAACATTCTCCATTTTCCTGATTTCTTTTTTATAATAAATGTTGGAGAATTCCAGGGACTATGAGAACCTTCTATATGTCCCACTTTAAACTGTTCTTGAACTAACTGAGTTAGAGCCTCTAACTTTTCTATAGATAAGGGCCACTGCTCAACCCACAAAGGCTCTTTTGTTTTCCAAGTTAAAGGTGTGGGTTGAAGTGTTATGTCAGCAGTGGGCCCAATTATATATTTGGATAGCTGAGAAAAAGTACATACTGGAGTACGTTTAAGATTAAGTATCTCATATTTGTTTCTTAATTGTTTTCCTACTTTTGCCCAAGTATGAGAATTAACTGTATTTTTTTCTGAAAACCATGGGCATTAATCCTGTACATGACACAGAAAAGTTTCTAATTGAGACTGAGAAAATTTTGTGCCTCTAGTGGACAGCATAGATTTATAGAGGTTCCTTTCTGCTGAACCTGAATACCCCATGTTTTACACCTAGCTGAAAATATCTCCAATTCACTCCTTACCCTTTTGTAGCTCTTATTAGCTCTTTGTAGTATTTGTAGTGGATGTCCCTGGTGCATCTCCTCACTTTATGTTTTAAGAGTTCCCCTATCAAATCCCTGTCTGGGCACCAATTGCTGAGTCCAGCTCAAGCAACTGTCCAAACAGGGTCAGAAGGAGCAGTGGGAGATTGAGAAAAAACACAACACAGAGTTTAAGAGAAATTGGGGGCTAGGTGGTCCATTGCCTGACTGAACACAATGACTAAATAGAAACAGGAATATCTTCCCCATTTTGTTATGCTCACCCCAAAGCCTTCATAACCAATTTCCATTCCTTAAGATTTAAAACATTATGGCCTTAAGGCTGAAACCAATAACAATGATTCTGTACTAAAAAAAGAGCTCTAGTGACTCTGAAGTCTTTGTTGAGACCCCTGTAGTTTTTAACAATGTTTTTAACACACAAACATACTCGTCCAGCCACTCATTGTGATTACCTGTTACCCTGATGCTACAAGGAAAATGCTTACTTGTTAATATGACTCGAGTTCTCGTCTATTGGCTGGACAAATTGTCCCTCTAATGGAGACTTTTCCTTGGTTCCTTATTATTGTCTTGGAATCTTCTCTTCTTCTTTGTGCCCCACGTTGGGTGCTAGATGTTGCTTCCAATGGAACAGAGCTCGAAGGATATTAAGGAATGACGAGAAAGAGACAGACAGGATCAGGGCGTCTGAAGATCAGCCATAACAAACAACAGACAACTTTATTCTTAACCAGATCCTGCTTATATACTGCAGGGTGACAAAATGCATGCATGCATTCCCTATGGGAACAGAGTGCTTATCTTTCAGTGCTCTCTTCCTTCATACTTAACATAAGTATTTGGGGTAAACAAACATTCTCTTCCTCCCAGACTGTTCTACATAAAGCAGATAATAATCTCCACAGTTTACTGCCACCACCGCCCTGATGCCAGCTGCTCCCAACAAATTCTGCAGGTCTTGTTTCAAACCTTTGCTCCAACACAAATGTTCCAAGAAGTGATCATGATGATGGCTGTACAACTATGTGATGATATTGTGAATTACTTATTATATACCTGGAATGGAATGATGGAAATACAAATGTTTGCATTTGTTTGGTGTGTTTTTGGGATTTAGAAAAGAAAATTTAAAACAACAAAAGGAAAAATCACAGGAATCACAGCCCCTGCACCACAAAGGTTTGTTGCAGTCAATCTGGGGGAGGGGCTGCGGGAGGTGGAGCTAAACAGGAAGCCCTGCCCACTGCCCAAACACCGGCTGACTCTGCAGTGGTGGCAAATATGGGTCAGGGAACCCCAGGAAAGTTCTGGTGCCTCATCGCTCCAATGGGCCTGGGCTTTTGGCAAGCAGACACCAATCCTTGTGTCTGATGCTCCTTTTATCTACCTTTTCAACAGACAGGTAGAACATATGGAATAAAAATGAATAATAGGAGAAACAAATGTTAAAATCAATTTAATTGGAAATGCTAGTGATCAATGAAAGGGAGGGGTAAGCGGTATGGTATGTATACATTTTTTTAAATTAATTAATTTATTAATTTAAAAAAATTAACAACAAATGAACTAAAACATTAACATGTGATCATTCTGTTCATTTTTTTCTGTTAAATTTTATCTCTCCTTCAGAATAGGTGCAAATGTTCCAAGAAATTATCATGATGATGAATATGCAACTATGTGATGATATTGTGAATTATTCATTACATAGTAGAACAGAATGATAGAAATATGAATGTTTGCATTTGTTTGGTGTCTTTTGGCATTTAAAAAAAGAAAATAAAACAAGAAAAAAAAGAAAAAATCACAGGGTTCACAACCCCTGTGTCACAAAGGTCTGTTGCAGTCAGTGGGGTGGAGGGGCCAAGGGAGGTGGATCTGAGCAGGAGGCCCCACCCACTTCTCAGCCCCCAGTCAATGTGGCAGTGGCAGCAACTGTGGGTCAGGGAACCCCAGGGAGGATCTGTTCCACCACTGCTCCAACGCTCCCAGGCTTATAGCAGGCAGAGACCAATCGGTGTGGCCAGCATGAAGGCATCGATCTCTGCTGCCAGTGAACGATGCCAGCGGATGTCCTGCCCAACACCCAAAACCCAGAGTGCAACTGTCTAGCCAACAGCTGGGGGACCAGCCAGGTTTTCCTGCCAGAGCTGAGGGCAGCAAAGCAGCGAGGTCTCCCTGACTCCTGAGACAACCGCAGACACACAGCCAAAATCAGGGGTGTTGTAGGCAGGGCTGCCTGGTGTTCTGCCGGGTAGGATTTGCCCGCTTCAGGGATAGGTTTCCTGCTGAGCCACTTCCCAGGTCCCAGGCTGGAGCCTGGCCCCGGACAGTGCTGTGCCAAACACAGGGGGCCAAGTGGCAGGGGGCATGGCCAATTGGGATTGGTGGTGGGGAGAAGATGCACCCAGATAGTACTATATCCGTGGAGTGTGCAGGGTGGGGAAAGCGGTGGGCATCCGCCTGGCAGGAGGGTGTAGGGTGCTTGAAGGGACCCCACAGAGTTGGGATGCATGCAGAGTGGCAAGGGTGCAGCACCCTGAGCACGCCCAATGTGGGGACATGCGGGCCGGGGGCCTACTGAGAGCAATGGTGGCCCAGGGTTGGTGGCCAGCAGGTTGGGGAAGGCCCCTCACCACAATGCTGGCTAGGCAGTGCAGCCCTCAACAACCTCAACTCTTGGGACTGCAGGTTGTGGAGCTTGGCGTCAAGTTCCTATATGGTTTCAGTGCACATGTTTGTGGTTGGGCGGTGAAGCTAAGCAGGGTCAGGCCCAGTTCAGGCTTGGATGAGAGACCACCTGCCTGCATCTATTTTCAGGTTTCTTGATTCAACTGATGGTGATGGACAACACATTACCAGTATTGCCTGGGTGAGGAATTGAATGATTGCAAACTGGACACACCTGTGCTGAGGGTACCAGTCCGGGGAATGTGGGGACTTTGGAATAAATCTGTATATATCAACTGCTCTCTCTCTAAGATTTTGGAAATTATTTTTGTCCGAAACATTGACATCAGTGCATTCCATCCAGGTGGATAATCAACGGCTCGCAGTATCATCACACTGGTGTGTATTTAAGACCATGATCATTTGGTAGAATATGAGAAGAATTCATAAGAAGAAAACAACTCATGCATTCATGCCCTTTCTCCCTCCGTCTCATTCAGCACTGGTATATGTGAATACAGTTTGCTTTACCTGTCTTGCTTTCTATTATTTATTGATTCTTTCTCCACACTATTTTTTGCACATTAATCCATACCCTGGAGGAAAGGAGCAGTACAAAAAAAAATGGATTTCCCAAACCACAGGCCCATTGTAGTAGTTGAATCTTTCAATGATCATCTTCAAGGGTCAAGGCTTGAGGAACAGGGCTCAACAGTTTCAGGTAATTCCCTCCAGCCACTCCATTACACCATAACTGAAAATTGGATGTCCATAGAATGCCTATGAATCACCAGCAGGATAACATCAGGATTGCTTGAAATCTCTTGGTCACTGAATCCTCCTTTGGTCTCATTTCTCTCTTCCCCTTTGGGTCAAGCAGGCTTTCCCATTCTCTTGATGTTGGGTACTGGCTTGTTCAGTGAGTTCTGTCCCACGTTTCCAGGGAGAATTGTACCCCTTGGGGCATGTACTACATTGTGGAAGGGCAGCAGTGAGTTCACCTGCTGAGTTGGCCCAGAGAGGCAAGGCCCCTGTGAGCAACAAAAGAGGATGACTGACAGGATATAATGGAGAAGCTGGAGGGAAGTACCTGAAAATGTAGAGGTGTGTTCCATTATCCATGTTTAATGAAAATGATTGTATAATGATACAGTTTTCACAAAGTGACTGTGTGATCGTGAAAACTTTGTGCTTGATGCTCCTTTTATCTGCTTTGTCAACAGACAGGTAGAACATATGGAATAAAAAGGAATAATAGGGGGAACAAATGTTAAAATCCTTTCAGTTGGAAATGCTAGTGATCAGTGAAAGGGAAGAGTAAGGGGTATGATATGTATAAATTTTTTTCTGTTTTGTTCTTATTTCATCTTCTGAATAGATGCAAATATTCTACAAAATGATCATGTGATGAATATGCAACTATGTGATGATACTGTGAACTACTCATTGTATACCTAGAATGGAATGATCGAAATAGGAATGTTTGCATTTGTTTGGTGCTTTTTTGGTATTTTAAAAAATAAATGAGAAAAAGAAAAAATCAAAGGGGCCGCAGCCCCTGAATCACAAAGGTCCATTGCACTTAGTGGGGTGTAGGGGCTGAGGGAGATGGAGCTAAGCAGGAGGCCCCACCCACTACCCAGCCCCTGACCGATCCAGCAGTGGCGGCAACTGCAGGTCAGGGAACCAGAGGGAGGGTCTGTTGCCCCACCGCTCCAATGGGCCTGGACTTTTGTCAGGCGGAAGTCAATCGGTGTGGCCAGCATGAAGGCATTGATCTTAGCTGCCAGGGAAGGATGCCAGCAGAAGTCTTGCCGGACACCCAACACCCAGAGCACAATCAGCTAGCCAACTCTGGGTCACTGGCTGGGCTTTCCTGTCAGAGCTGAGGGCAGCAGAGATGCGAGGTCTCCCCAACTCCTGAGAAGTCTGGAGGCACATGGCCAAATTCAGGGGAGTTGTGTGAAGGGCTGCCTGGTGTCCTGCCTGAAGGGACATTCCCACTTCAGGAATAGGTTTCCTGCTGGGTCGCTTCCCAGGTCCCAGGCTGAAGCCTGGCCTCTGATGGTGCTGCGCCCAGCCCAGGGGCCCAAGCAGCAGGGGGAACTGATGGTTTGGGAATGGTGGTGGGGAGAAGCTGCATCCATGGAGTGGTGTGTCCGTGGGGTGTGCAGTCTGGGTAATCCAGCGGGGGTGGGCTTGGCAGGAGGGGCAGGGTGCTTGAAGTGAGAGTTGGGCTGCATGGAGGGTGACAAGGTGCAGCACCCTGAGCACAGCCGATGTGGTGGGATGTGGGCATGATGCTGAACGAGGGTGACCCTGGCACATGGTTGGCCACCAGCAGAGCCCTGCTGTCGGAAGCCAGACAGCAGGTTGGGGAGGGCCTCTCCCCACAATGCCAGCTGGGCAGTGCAGCCCTCCCCAGCCTCGGCTCTTGGGAATGCCAGTGGTTGGCGTTGGCCCCAAGTTCCTAAATGGTTTCAGTTCGCATGCCAGAGGTTGAGCTGTGAAGCTAAGCAGGGTAAGGCGCTTTCCGGCTTGGATGGGTGACAGCCTGCCAATTACATCTGTTTTCAGATTTTTTGATTCAATTGTTGGTGATGGACAACTCATTGCCAGTATTGCCTGAGTGAGGAGTCTAATGATTGCAAAGTAACCACACCTGTGCTGAGGGTGCCAGTACAGGGAACACAGCGACTTTGGAATAAATCTGTATATATCAACTTCACTCTCTCGAAGTTTTTAGAAAATCATTTTTGTACATAAACATTGACAATAGTGCATTCCATCCAGGTGGATTATCAATGGCTCACAGTTTCATCACACTGGTGTGGATTTAGGTCTGTGATCATTTTGAAGAATGTGAGAACTCATAAGAAGAAAAGAACTCATACAAGCCAGGTCCTTTCTCCCTCCTTCTCATACAAAACTGGTATATACAAATACGTAATTTTCTTTACCCTTGCTGTTCTCTATTATTTATTGATTCTTTCTCCACACCGTTTTTGCACATCTATCCATACCCAGGATGAAAGGAGTAGCAGAAAAAACGGATTTCCCAAGACCAAAGTCCCACTGTAAAAGTTGAATCTATCGATGTTCATCTCCAAGAGTCAAGGCTAGGGGAACAGGGCTCAACAGTATCAGGTAATCCCCTCCAGCCACTCCACTCCACCATAAATGAAAATTGGATGTCCATAGAATACCCATGAAAATCCAGCAGGATAATATCAGGACTGCTTGAAATCTCTTGGCCACTGAATCCTTCCTTGGCCTCATTTCTCTCTTCCCCTTTGGTTCAAGCAGACTTTATCATACCCTTGATGCTGGGTACTGGCTTGTCCAGTGAGTTCTGTCCCATATTTCTAGAGAGATTTGCAGCCCTGGAGGCAGGTCCTGCATAGTGATAGGGGAGCAGTGAGTTCCCCTGTTGAGCTAGCTGAGAGAGGTGAGGCCCCTGTGAGCAACAAAATGGGAATCTTGGCAGGATGTAATTGAGAGCTGCAGAGAAGTGCCTAAAAATGTAGAGCTGTGTTCCAGGAGCCATGTTTCTTGAAGATGATTGGATAATGATATAGCTTTCACAATATGACTGTGTGATTGTGAAAACCTTGTGTCTGATGCTCCTTTTATCTACCTTGTCAACAAACGAGTAGAACATATGGAATTAAAATAAATAATAGGGGGAACATGTGTTAACAAATTTGACACCTGAATTTGACCATCACAATCTCCCCCTTGTCACGTTGGTACCCATTCATCTTAAAGCACAGATATTCTCTAAATATGATAGTCATCATTCACTTAACAATTCAACTTCCTATTTACCAGCACAAGCAGCACAGTAAGTCAGTCCTCAAAGGAGAATTCAATACCTTGGGTAACATTCACACTTAAACTTGGTATCATATAACTTTAATAATATAACAAAAATATAATAAAAAATAAAAATAATATAATAAAATATTATCAAAGCTTTAAAGGTAATGTATGCTATGGAAGAAAACAAAGATATCTGCATCATGCATATATATATATATAAACTTACTATAACAAAACAAGCAAGAAGTATTCATAACCATTACTATCTTCAATTGTGAAACTTGTCATGTGGTTGATGCTAGCATTTATAGATATCTTCTACTACTATACATCCATATTTCCTTTGCTCTCACCAAGCACCTCAGCTGGATATAATTTTTGGCAGTGGGTGTGAACCAAAGCTTCATTCTTTTTTGTGCAGGCCATAGTTTTATCGGATAATGTAATTGCATATTTGTTTGCTTCTGATGTATTCAACACCTAGAGGTTTTCATGATTTGGGTGGCTGCAGAATTTTTGAGGTATATGTCCTTGCCTAAACAAGAAAAGAAAAATTCAGTAAAGGAGGTTACCAAGCAAATACTTTGAGGGCATCCTGGACTAAAGATCTATTTGGACCAGAAAGAGACAAGCACCAGCTCTCATTCCTGAAGAGAACAGTATCCCTCAGTGCTGGCTCTAAACTTGCACTGTTTTGCAATGCATCCTGACCCAAAATGACCCTGAAATGTTCTCATCTGAACATGTTCTGAAGTGATTAGAGAATGAGACATAGCCCATTTCATATCAATGAAGGGAGGCCTAGAAAATGAGTTGAAGTCTATGCAAATTGTACTTGATTAAACAGCATTAAAGCAGCTCTCAATGATCTGAAATTCACTACTACCTTTAATATCAATGAAATGCATTTGTTAGAGGACCTGGACAATGTACAAACTAAAAATATGAGGTTAACTATTGCTCCTACTGAGGGACACACCTCTTATATTTTATGTATAAATCATAGTAGCTATTCATTTTACATTCTATTATTTGGCAAATATTTTAATGTAATTTTACTGAGATATCTTCCTGCACCGTAGAATCCATTCAAAGTATAGAATCAATGGTTCACAATATCATTATGTAGTTGTGTATTCATCAGCTGATCATTCTTAGAACATTTGTATTACTCCAGAAAAATACATAGAAAGAACAATGAAAACTCCAAACTTCACAAGTTCTTTACGCCTCCTTCTTGTTGATCACTAGTATTGCAGTCTACCTGATTTTAAGACAAAGCTTCTTTCTCAAAGTTTCTGAGCCATTAGTGGACCCACTTGGATTGGTTGTTGCAATTTTCCATTGACTTCAATCACAAGACATAGCGGTATTAAGAAGCATTCTAAGGGACCTCCCAATTCCACACAAGCTCTTATTTACCCCCCAAGGGTAGTAGCAGTCCTACTTTCCTTTGATAATTGGGACCAAAAACCCTAGAAACTACAGTATAAATCCCTTCTTTGCCTGTTAAGGTAGACGTATAAGGAGCTCAAAGTGGCAAGATGAAGTCTTAACCTTCCAGATAAATGGAATTATTCTTTTGTACTCTCAGGGAAGCAATCATCCTTTTCTATCTAAGACCTATAGTCCAGCAGAGCTTAAGGTTGTGAGTAAAGAAAGCACAATATTTTATACTGACTCATTGGTGGTAATAGTGAATATTATTACTTCCCTTTCTACCCCTTGATTGCTGGTTATAGGGGAAAACACCATAGATTATACATAGACTTAGAGCATATAGAGCGTCCTAGAGAATACTGACCAATCCCTGCAGGGTATTGCCACCCAGTTGACAACATATTTGAGACTTAAAATGGCCATGCCATCATTCCTTCAATCCAGCTGCTTCAAAGTAATGCAAAACATGGTAATAACAGAGAATTCCAAGAGCACGTGCCCATTCTTGCACTTCTTTTGCTGTGAATTTTGTTTCTTGATCAGAAGTGAAGTGTGTGCAATTCCAGAAAGATGTATAAGTAAGTCCATAGATGATAGTTTTAGCATCTGTAAGTCCATAGATAATAGTTTTAGCAGAAGCACTCCATACAAGGAAGGAAATCCATATCCACAGTATATGAATATTCCAGTTAAAATAAAATGCTGCCCCTTCCATGATGGATGTAGACAGCTATCACATCGGGGAATGATGCCATGGTAGGGATTGAGTATTAGCCCCTGCTCATAGATTGAAAACACAATTGCATCTTTAGCCAGACTGTCTTGGTGAGAAGTCTATGTTTTTAATTCCAAGAATAACCTTCATCCATACCAAAATAGTCATTTTGTTTGTGAGACATAGGGCGGTGACAGGAATGGCTATGGAAAACCCCAATTGGTACCCATAAAATAGATCATCCTATCCACATGATTATTAAAATCCTCCTCTGTTGACATCACCCTCTGGTGAGCAGTCATATGGGACACGTATATTTTCATGTTTTTGTCCATTCAGAAAGGTCTGTCAATATAGTTTTCTCCCAGACCTCTTTGTAACCAACTTTCCAACCATGTTATCTCCATAACCCTGACCAACAGGTAAATGACAGGCATTAGCCAATGTCTATGAATGTATCTCCTGTTATTTCACCTTCTTAGCTAAATTAACAAGTTACCCTCCCTAAAATTCCGCTCACTGGGAAGATTTAGTTCCACATTCTCTTGTATGGGTGCCTCAGAAATGGGGTTCAAGTGTTTCAGGTGTCCAATTTTGGGTGGTAACTCTGTACGATGTACACAGATCTATAAAATAGGCCTGAGATTTCTCTTCCTTAGTCAAACAGGGAATCCATTTATGAATCTTTACAATAAATTCGTTTGAATATTCTGGACTCCTTCTGTTTCAAATCTTAGATCTCTATTCTCTTTGTAATTCTTGATGACCTGTATTCTCAATTTTACTTCTCAAATTTCACTCATTAATATTAGTTCATATTAGTGAGTCCATTCAACATTTGACATTTTATTTCTGGCTTATTTCACTTAACATAATATCCTCAAGGCTCATCTATATTCGTTCATGCTTTGTGACTGGTCTAACTGCTGTGTAATATTCCAAAATAGTAATGCTAGTTTGCTTATCCACGTGTCTGTTGATGGACATTTGGGTAGTTTCTATCTCTTGGCAAGAGTGAAAAATGACACTATAAACATCAAAGTGCAAATGCCTATATCCTTGCCTTCATTTCCTTCAAATATGTAACTAGTAATGAGACTGTGGGATCACATGGCAGTTCTATACTTAGTTTCCTGAGGAGCCATCCAATGCATTACAGAATTGTTTCATCATACTACTATCAAACCAAAAGTGAACAAGTGTGCTTCTTTTACCACACCCTTTACAAGACTCATACATTTCAGGTCTTTTGAAAGTGGCCATTTTAGTAGGTATGAGATGATATCTTATTATGGTTTTAATTTGCATTTCCCTAATAGCTAGTGAAGTTGAGAATCTTTTCATGTGTGTTTTTAGGGGGCGCATGGTTTGGGAATTGGACCTGGGCTTACCACATGGAAGGTGAGCATTCTACCACGAAACCACCCATGCACCTTTTTCATATGTTTTGAACCATTTGTATTTCCTCTTTGGAAAATTATCTTTTCATGTCTTTTGCCCAGTTTTTTAATTGGGTGGTTTGTATTTAGTTGTTGAGTTGTAGAATCTCTTCTATAATCAGGACATTAAATCCTTCTTTGATATGTGGTTTCTGAATATTGCCTCCCATTGTGTGGGGTGCCTTTGTACTTTCCTGACAAAGTCCCTTGATACACAAAGGTATTTGATTTTGAGGAGACCCTATTTATCTATTTTTTTCATTGCTCATGCTTTGTGTCTAAGCTCTAGGAAACCACCTCCTATCACAAGATCTTTAAGATATTTCCCTGTATTTCCTTCTAAAAGTTTTATGTTCTTAGCTTTAATGTTTAGGCCTTTGATCCATTTTGAGGTAATTTCTATATAAGGTGTGAGGTAGGGACCCTCATTCATTCTTTTCAATACATACGTCCAGTTCTAAAAACATCATTTATTGAAGAGGCTGTTCTTTCCCAGTTGAGTTGGCTTGAACACCTTATCAAAGATCAATTGTCCACATATGAGAGAGTCTTTCTCTGAACACTCAATTTGATTATACTGGTCATTATATCTATCTTTACTCCAGTTTGATGCTCTTTTAACCACTGTAGCTTTGTATTATTCTTTATGGGACAGGTAATATGAGATTCCCACTTCATTCCTCTTTTGCAAGATACATTTAGTTATTAGCAGCACCACACCATTCCAAATAAATTTGGCTTTTTTTTCCTGTTTCTGCAAAGTAAGTTGTGATTTTAATTATTGTTGTATTAAGTCTATAAATCAATTTGAGTAGAACTGACATTTTAACTATATTTAATCTTCCAGCCCATGAACACAGTATGTCTTTCCATTTATTTAGATCTTCTCTGTTTCCCTTTAGCAATTTCTTGCAGTATGCTATGTAAAAGTATTTTGTGCCTTGGTTAAATTTATTTCTAAATATTTGATTCTTTAGGTGCTATTGTAAATGATTTTTTTTCTTAATTTCCTCCTCAGACTGCTCATTATCAGGGTATGGAAATGCTACTGATATTTGCACATTGATCTTCTATTGTGCAACTTTGCTGTATTCATTTATTAGCTCTAAAAACTTGGCTGTACATTTTTAAGGATTTTAAACATATAGGAGCATGTCATCTGTAAACAGTGAAAGTTTTCCTTCTTCCCTTACCATTTAGATGCCTTATATTTTCTTTCCTTGCCTCCTTTCTCTAGGTAGAACTTTTGGAACAATGTTAAATAATGATGGTGACAATGGGCATACTTTTATTGCTCCTGATCTTAGAAGGAAAGTTTTTTGTCTAATCCCATTGAATATGCTACCTGTGGGTTTATCATATATTCCCTTTATCATGTTGAGGAATATTTCTTCTATTCCTAAACCTTTAAAGTATTTTCATCAAGAAAGGAAACTGAATTTTCTCAAATGCCTTTTATGCATCAATCAAGATGATCATGTATTGCTTCACCTTTGATTTATGGATTTTGTTTATTATATTAATTGGTTTTCTTGTGTTGAACCAGACATGCATACCTGGTATAAATCTCACTTGGTCATGATTTATAATTATTTTAATGTGCTGCTGGATTCAATTTGCAAGTATTTTGTTGAGAATTTTTTACATCTATGTTCATTAAAGAGATGGGTCTGTATAATCTTTTTCTTCTAGTCTGACTTTGGTATTAGAGTGAAGTTGGCTGCATAGGACAAGTTAGGTAGTTTCCCTCTTTATTTTTTGAAGAGTTTGAGCAATATTGGTAGAAATTATTTCTTGAAAGCTTGGTATAATTCACATGTGAAGTCATCTGGTCCTGGATATTAGTTTTTGGGAGCTTTTTGATGGCCTATTCAATCTCTTTATTTGTGATTGATTTGTTGAGGTCACCTATTTCCTCTAGAATCCAGGTTGATTGTTTATGGTTTTTGAAGAAGTTGTCCATTTTGATTATGGTGTATAGGTTTTTAGCATATAGTTGAACGTAGTATCCTCTCATTATCTCCTTTATTTTTCTGGGATCAGTAGTTATGTCTCCTCTACCATTGTGATTTTATTTTTTTTTGGATCCTCTCTGTTTCTTTCAGCCTGATTAAATGTTCATCCATCTTTGATTTTCTCAAAGAATCATGTTCTGGTTTTCTTTATTCTCTCTATTTTCTTCTTCTCAATTTCATTTATTTCTGCACTAAATAATTGATGTTTCTGTTTCTGTTTGCATTAGGGTTCGTTTGCTGATCTGTCTCTAGTTCTTATAGACAAGCAGTTAATACCTTGATTTTTTTTCTTTTTCTTCTTTTATAATGTATGCATTTGAGGCAGAAAATTTCCCTCTCAGCACTGCTTTGCTGCATTCCATAAGTTTTGATATGTTGTCTTTTCATTTTCAATTGCCTGAAGATATTTATTCATTTCATTTGTCATTTCTTCCTTCATTCACTGTTTGTTTAAGAGTGTGTGGTTTATCCTCCATTGGCTTGCTAATTTTCTGGTCTTCTGGCTATTATTGATTTCCAAGTTTATTCCATTATGAGCTGAGAAAATATCTTGTATAATTTAAATATATTAAAATTTATTGGGTCCTGCTTTGTGAAACAACCTGGAGAATGATACATGAACACATGAGAAAAATGTGTATCTTGTTGGGTGTAGTGTTCTATAAATATCTAAGTCTAGTTTATTTCTCATAATATTCAATATCTGTTTCATATTAATCCTCTGTCTATATGTCCTATCCATTGATGAATGAGGTGTATAGGGTCTCCAACAATTTTTGAAGGGGAGTTTACTTTTCCCTTCAGTGTTCCAGTTTCTGCCTCATGTATTTTTGAGGCACCTTGGCTTGGTGAATAAGTATTTATTATTGTTAGGTCTTCTTGATGAATTGTCCCTTTTATTAACGTTAGTATCCTTCTGTGTCACTTTTAAGTGTTTTATATTTGAACTCCAATTTGTCCAATATTAGTATACTAGTATAGCTGATTGTTGGTAGCATGAAGTCTTTTATTTTCAACCTGTTTTTGTACTTTGTCTGAAGAGGGTCTCTTTTAGGTACCATATAGATGGATCCTCTCCTTTAATCTATTATGACAATCTATGTTTTCTCATTGTTAGTGTTATTACTGTAAAGGCAGTACTTTCTTCTGCCATTTTTTCTTTTAGAGTTTATATGCCATATCTTTTTGTCTCACACTCTTTTTGCCTTCCTGATAGTCTTCATTTCTACACTCTTCTCCAAATCTCTCTCTCCTGTCTTTTCCTATCTTCCTGCAGTGTTCCCTTTAGTATTTCTTGTAGAGCACACTTCGTGTTCATGTTCACAGAGTCTATCAATTTCTGTTTGTTTGAAAATATTTTAAATTCTCCCTAATTCTTGAAGGACAGTGTTGCTAGATCTAGAATTTTTCCTTGGTAGTTTTTCTCTATCAGAATTTTAAATATATCATACCACTGCCTTTTCACCTCCACGGTTTCATCTGTAAATCCACAGAGTCTTATCAAGCTTGCCTTGTATGTGATGGGTTGCTGTTCTCTTGCTGCATTCAGAAAGATCCTTTGCATTTTGGAATAGATTTATTTGGATCTATTCTGGTCAGAGTACACTAAGCTCCTATATATGTAATTTTATATCTTTTATAAGAGATGTAAAATTTTCATTGATTATATCTTCCATCATTCTTTCTGTCCCTTTTCCTTTCTCTACTCCTTTGGGGACATTTATATTTATGTATTTCATTTTGTCATTCAATTTCCTAATACCCTGCTCATAAGTTCTCATTCTTTACCTTATCTGTACTTTTGTGTGTAGGATTTCAAATACCCTGTCCTGTACTTCACTAATCTTTTTCTCTGCCTCTTTAAATCTACTGTTGTAGGTCTCCATTGTGTTTTTCATCTTTTCCATTGTGACTTTAATTCCCATAAATTCTTCCACTTGCTATTCAAACTTTAAATTTCTGCTTTATATCCACCCAAGTATTCCTTATATCCTTTGATTCTTTTCCCATACTTTCACACAACTATTTAATTTGCATTTTGATGTGATTTAGTATGTTTGTTCTAACAGACGTTAATTGTTTCAAATCTTGTATCTTGTTTGCAAAGTTAATTTGTTCTTTTGTCTGGGCCATATCTTCATTTTTCCTTGTATGACTCATAATTTTTGTCTAGGCATCTGATTTCCTTGATTAGTTTATTCTGGAGATTATCATCACTGTTTTACCTAGGGTTTTCTTGTTGGTTGGCTTTGTTCTTTATCTGCTTTTTGTGTTCAGTTCAATTTATACAGGCCTCTGGCCTAGCTTCTGTTTAACTAATTAGAATTTTCCTGCTCTTGTTTTACTAGTTCTTGCCATATCCATATGGGACACTTTTGTTTGAGAAGGTTCTCCCCAGATATGATCAACCTCAATCAGATTTTCCCAGACCAGAGAGACTCCGGTCTCTTGTGAGGGTGTAATCAGTGTCAAGTTTCCCTGAAGGTGAGACTGAGCATTTTGTCAGTCTTTACTATGAAGCCTTTAGGGCCTGTGCCTTTCCTATCCTATCCAGCAGCTGGAGCTTCCCAGCTAACAGCTCTCTACCAGGGTAAAGTGATGCAGTGACTTTAATTCTCAGTAGACTCTCCCTCCCACAGACATGGTTGAAGCACAGGCTGAGGTAGAAGGCAAGCTTATGTTTCTTCTGTTTTCTAGCCCCAGAGACTTTAATTTTCTGAAGGAGGACCACCACTTGAGATGGGCCTCAGCCCCCTTTTCTTGAGGATGATACAAACTTTTAGGAATTACCCCCCCACCCAGACTTTACTCACTATTTTGTCTCCCAGATCTATCTAAACTCAGTCTTTTCCTGTGTCCTACTGGCAACTGAAAACGCCTGAAGCTTTCTCTAATGAGCTATTTAGAATTGTTTTTTAAAAATAAAAGGAAATAAACTGTAAAAGAATAAAGATGGAGGATTTGGGGGTTGGCTGAGCTCAGTGTACTGGACTGGTAAGAAGGTATGCACATAATGCCAGATATCAACTGCAGCTCTTGAATGGTGTATCTTGGGGAACATTACTAAAGTTTTGTCTTTTCCATAATGTCATACAATGGGAACTATATATGGTATGCAGCTTTTTCAGACAGGTTACTTCCATTAGGCAATATACATTTTATATTCATCCATTCATTTTCAGGGTTTTATACTTCATTTCTTTTATTGATAGAAAAATATTCCATTGTGTGGATGTACCACATTTGGTTTATACATTTCTGCACTGAGAGAGGAGTTGGTCCAAGTTGTAGGTGATTATGAATAATACTGCTGTGAAACTTGGCACACAGGTTTTCATAGGGACATAAGTATTCAGATAATCTGTGTGCCAGTTTGAATCTGTGGTGGTCCCCAGAAAAGCCATGTACTTTAATCCTCATTCAATATTGCTGGGTGGGAGCATTTTGATTGTTCCCATGGAGATGTGACCCACCCAATTGTGGGATGTAACTTTTGATCAGATAGCTTCCAAGGGATTGTGACTCCACCAATTAATCCTTTACAAGAGGAAAAATTTTGGAGAGAGCCCTATTTGTAGAGCCTCAACAAAGCCAGCAGATGCCACGATGTTCACCATGTGCCCTTCCAGCTGAGAGAGAAATGTTGAAGGCCATCATCTTTATTCAACCAAGGTATCTTTCCCTGGATGCCTGTCATGGTCAACTTCATGTGTCAACTTGATCAAGTGTTGGTACCTGTTTGTCTGGATGGGCAAGTGCTGGCCTGTCTGTTGTGATGAGGACATTTCATAGAATTAAATCATGATCAGTCAGCTACATCCACAGCTGATTCCATATATAATCAGTGAAAGGGGAGTGTCTTCTGCAATGAGTAATGCTTAATCTGAACACTGGAAGCCTTTTAAGGAGGATTCAGAAGAGTAAGGTTCTTCCTGTTTCAGCTGGTGAGTCTCTCCTGTGGAGTTCTTCCAGACCCTCTATCGGAATCGTCAGCTTCACAGCCTGCCCTGCAGATTTTGGACTCTGCATTCCCGCGGTCACATGAGACACTTTTTATAAATTTTATATTTGCTACTGTTCCGTGTTGATTTTGTTTCTCTAGAGAACCCTAACTAATACATCTTGGGACCTGGAGAGGTTCTTAAGAAACAGAATCTTAAAATTGGTTTCTATAAATAGTTTTCTACTCTGACTGGACTCAAAGACACTAAGGACTCTGACTGCCATAATCAGAATGATACCCCCAATCCATGGAGTTAGTTGGCAAAAGAGATAGTCAAAATATCACCATTCGGTTCTCCTAATGCTTCGCTTGTATGAAGCCAGGCTCTGGGGGATAATGTTTTTGACACTTTTACAGAGTTTTGTAGAAATAAGAGGTATAGAGATGTTGGTTGGTTGTTATTAGATACAAAAGCTACATTAAGGAGAGAAAGAGATGGGTTTAAGGCTTCAAACAAGAACCTTAAGTGCGTCTGACAGATGTGGATGTTTCTATGAGTATCCTGAAGGAAAGTCTTATTTCTTGTAGCCGTAGACTTGAGATCTCAAAAAATCAGACTCAGAATCTTATTGTTAGAGTAGCAATTTTACAATGTAAACTGAAATCCCAATCTTGCATGGTGTCTACCTTGAAAGTAAGGGCATTGATTAGAAAGGAGTGGGACCCTGAAAAATGGGATGGCGACACTTGGATTGATAAAGATGTTGGGGTAAGGTTGAAACCCTGGGTCATGCTGAGTCTTCTCTAGATAACCCTGTAATAGTTTGCCCTGAGAACATAACCACACCACCACCAGCCTGCCTTGAGGAGTTGGCCACCCAACCTCCTCCTGAAGGGATTAACCCTAGAATGATTAATCCTGTTTCACCAGATGAAACTGCAAACGAAGACCCTGAAGCAAATGGCTTGGAAGATATTTCTAATAATTTTCATGACCCAACCCCACCACCCCTCATTTCTTCCAGACCTATAACTAGACTAAAGTCTCAACAGGACCCTAAAGGTGAGGTACAAAGGGTCACACATGAGGAGGTATATTATACTCCAAAAGAACTGTGTGAGTTTTCTAATTTATATAGACAGAAATCAGGGGAATATTTGTGGCGATGGATTTTAAGGGTGTGGGATAATGCTGGGAGGAATATAAGGCTGTATTAGGCAGAATTTATTGACATGGGCCCACTAAGCAGAGATTCTGCATTCAATGTTATAGCTTGAGGGGTTAGAAAAGGTATTAACAGTTTGTTTGGATGGTTCGTTGAAACATGGATCAAAAGGTGGCCAACGTTACCTGAGGTTGAAATGCCAGAACTGCCCTAGTATAATGTAGATGAGGGCATCCAGAGGCTTAGAGAGATTGGAATGTTAGAGTGGATTTACCATGCAAAGCCTGCTGTTACACCCCAGGAATATCTGGAGGATACACCTTTTACCAGAACAGTGAGAAATAAATTTGTGAGACTAGCACCATCATTCCTGAAGAGCTCTGTGTTTGCACTTCTCTGTAGCTCAGATATTACTGCAGGAACTGCTGTCACTGACGTGGAATCCTTAAACACAATGGGTATGATGGGATCCCGAGTTGGCAGAAGCCAGGTGGCAGCACTTAATCGCCAAAGACAGGGGAGATGTGGCTATTTTAACATAGAGCAAGCACAAAGCAGGCATCAAAATTATAAGACTCACAGAGATCTGTGACATTGGCTAATAAATCATGGGGTACTTAGAAATATAATAGAAGGGCAGTCTACTAAACAATTTTTTTACATGGGCAGGCACCAGGAATCAAACCCGGGTCCTCTGGCATGGCAGGCAAGCGTTCTTGCTTGCTGAGCCACTGTGGCCCACCCTAGTCTACTAAATTCTTGCTCGAGCTGTATAAACACAAAAGTTCTAGGTCAAGTGAACAGAAGTTTAACCTGAATTACAAAAACACAGAGTAACGGCTCCTTCATCAATTTCCAGACTTGAAACAGTTTACAGACCCAGGTCCCCTTGAATGAAGGGGAGGCCATGTCCCCTTGGGGAAGAACCCTGTTACACTGCCACAAATTTATACTGTTAATCTTCCTCCAAGCCTTCCCCAAGGAGACTGATGGCCTTTTACCAGGGTAACTGTGCATTGGAGAAGAGGAAATGATCAGATATTTCAGGGATTATTAGACACTGGTTCAGAAGTGACATTAATTCCAGGGGACCCAAAACGTCACTCTGGTCCACCAATCAGAGTGTGGGCTTATGGAGGTCATGAGATCAATGGAGTTTTAGCTCAAGTCCATTTCACAGTAGATCCAGTGGCCCCGCTGACCAATTCTTTAGTTATTTCCCAAGTTCCAGAATGTATAACTGGTATAGACATACTGAGCAACTGGCAGAATCCCCACATTGGCTCTCTAACTCGTGCAGTGAGGGCTATTATAGTGAGAAGACCAAATGGAAGCCACTAGAACTTCCCCTACTGAGCAAAATAGTAAATCAGAAGCAATACCAGATTCCTGGAGGGATGGCAGAGATTATTGCCACTCCTAAGGACTTGATGGATGCAGGGTGGTGATTCCCACCACATCCCCATTCAACTCTCCTATTTGGCTTGGGCATAAAACATATGGGTCTTGCAGGATGACAGTGGATTATCACAAGTTCAGCCAGGTGGTAACTCCAATTGCATCTGCTGTTCCAGATGTGGTATCATTGCTTGAGCAAATCAATACATCCCCTGGTACCTGGTATGCAGCTATTGATCTGGCAAATGCTTTTTTCTCAATATCTATTAGTAAGGACCACCAGAAACAGTTTGCTTTCAGCTGGCAAGGTCAGCAATATACTTTCACTGTCCTCCCTCAGGGGTATAT